>JAKUCM010005509.1:0-18028 GCA_023374145.1 Lepidium sativum
CTCTAGATGGTTTTCCTCGAGTGTGATGCTCGAGTGTCTCGATTTGGCTTCGCGTGGTCTTCTGGAGTATGGGATGAGGTTCATTGAGGAGTGTCCTTGCTAGAATTAGCTATATCTCATGAGTTGGCTCCAAAAAAACCGATCGATGCCTTTGTTTGATCTTGGCTAGTTGAGGCACCTTTATCTCTTTCAAGAGCAGTTATTCTTTATATTAGTGCTTCATCCTCTCTCCTTCTAACTTCATCACTCTTAACCAACCCTTTTACTTTCTTTACCAACCACTTGTTCATTTTCTGGAGTAACCCAATATGCTTGTGAGCCTCTTTGATTGTAACTCCTTGTTTGTGTGGCAAAGTATACTCTTCAAAGTAGTGTACTTCTGGGTCAATGTAATCACTTTTAGTTGGTGATGGAGGAGGTGGTCCATTTGGGTCATATAGAGATTCCAATGGAGGAATGAAGTTAGTCTTTCTTCCCATTCTTATTGATGTAAACTCTCGGTTTGGTAGTATCATGTGAGTTGTCTTCCTTGCTGGATGCTGAAACGAGACATCTTTTTCTTAAGTGATCTAGATCCATTTATCGAGGTTCTTCCCAACTTTCTTTGTCAATCACAACTTTGCACTTCTCAAGGATGCGGGTCACAAAACCTCCCACAGTGAGCTTTCTTTCATTACCACCAGACTTAATGTCTCTTGCCCAATCTATATATGTGGTAAGCTGATTTGTAAAGAGCAATGTTAATCTAGCTCCATTCCTTTCCTCCGATTGGCGAACCATCATCTCTTGTACCCACTTTTTCTTTTAAAGCCGTAACTAGCATTTTCATATCTCCTATGTTTATAGTTCATGTTGTAAACCGAGAGAATAATATATTAGCAAGGATCATTCTAGAGTACATTAAAGTTGAATTTCGAAAAATAGATGTTTTGGATTGTAATGATGAGAAGTTGCTTGATGTTGTGGCTATCATTTGACATTGCTCTTCGAGCTCTCCTCCTTTAAAGTTTGTCTAGTATTTCTCGTATACAACACTAGGAAACTTGAATAGATTCTTAAGTTCCTTCAAAGTAAAAACCTATAATCTTGTTCCCTTATTGTAAGACTAACGTAGCCACCACCTTGTTTCTCTTGGATACTCACATTCTAAAAATTATAAAAGATCACCTAAACTGTTGCTACAAATTAGATGGTTTCCTCATTTTAGGCCTTTATTTCGAGAGAAACGAATGTCGATAACCTGCAATTCTGCAATATGAGACCCATATCCCGCGTAATCCATAGTGTTTCAAAAGGTTCCTTATTAGGATAGCGACTTCCAAAAAATCCACTCTCCTCAAGTCTTGTATAGCCTTCTTCAATTAGTGGCCTTCCTCTGTTTCTTCTCTTTCATCTCAGCTATGACAATATCTTTTGCTTCCTCATACTTTGTTTCATCATACCCAACTGCATACAAGGTTTCCTCCACCAAATCAGCCTGAATCGCTTCTTCATACCCACATTCCTTTATTTCCTGATTCCCTTGATGTTCATCATCATCAACTTCATCCATATATTGGATTTCATCCCCAGATTCACTCTCATATTGGATAACCAACCTCCTTCCAACTGCGTTGCTTCGTTTTCTGTTCTTAGTAGATTTTTGTGGATTTGTAGAAGATTCTCCAATCTGAGGCTTCCTATGATATCTCACATTATCCCTTGGGTCTGATTCACAGAAAGTTGGTGTGGCTAGCTTTAAGAGAAAACATCATGCTCCAAGAGATTGAGGGTCGAACCTTAAGAATTTAACCGCAAAGGGAACGTTCGATCACAACCCTCGAGATGAATTGGGTCAAGTGTTCTTTAACTATCAACCAGTTCAGTTCTCAATCTCCTTCACTCAATCCTTCTTTCTTCTAAATGTTGCTCGAGATCATTTTCTTCTACAAAAGAGAGAAATAAAGTAGAGAGAAAATGTAAGTGAGAGAAGTGAATATGGGATGAATGAATGAATGAGAGAGGCTGGGTCTCTTTAAATAGATGATACTAATGAGAGTGGGGCGTTTTAAGATTCAAATTTAAATTTAAATGGGAATGAGTAAAAGCAAAAGTGAAAAAGTAAAAGTTAGATTTTTTTTCTCCCTTTTCTTATTTTCTGGTGATTGATTAAGGCATCTTGTCCAACACTCTCTCCATTTAAATGATGGAGTTTGAATTGTGTGGTTTGGAACAATATCCATGACACTCGAGAAGGGCCCTCGAGATGACGTTGATAGAGCGTCATTTTTCTTTCATCAAAAGCCCAAAAGAGTTGCTCCTCTTTGCATCCAAGCCATTGAATTCGACTAAGACACATTTCCCCAGACCTCAAAACTCAAAAACAAAAGCAAAACAAACAAAACCAATCAAAAGAAATTTTGCAAAGTTCAAAGAAAGTAAAAATATATACAAATGACATCTTTGGGATTGCCTCCCAACCACTTATAGTCTTATGCTTGATTCCTTATATTTATTGGAGATAAGGTCGTTCATTGAGAAGAACCAAAGTTCCCTCGAGTATAGTCTCATCCAAATAAGGTTTTATCCTTTGAATTTTCACTGTGAGTTCTTCACCCTTGTTATTGATTAAGGTGATTGCTCCATATGGTATGACCACTTGTACCGTGAATGGGCCTGGCCATCTTAATTTAAGTTTACCGAGAATAAACTTGAGCCTAGAGTTCAAAAGAAGTACTTGATCACCGAGTGTGATTTTCTTTGGTACAATCTTTTTGTCATGGGATACCTTAGTACATTCCTCTTTTTTGTTGGGCTATCTTAAATTCAGAAGCTTTTTAGCCCATAGAGACTTACATTCAAGCTCAAATTGGTAAGTGACAAGACTTGACATATAGTAGCTGAAAATGTGTTCTTCTAATTGGTGTCTTAAACACTGTCCTATATGCGAATAGAGTCTCATCCAATTTCATTGCCAAATCATGCCTTGAGATCTCCACAATCTTTGCAAGACTAGATTTGATCTACTTGTTAGACATTTCCACTTGTCCACTAGTTTGAGGGTGATAAGGAGTTGTCACCTTGTGTTTTACTCTATGTTTCTTCAGCAAACTCTCAAACATTTTATTGATAAAGTGAGAACCACCATCTCTTATTACCATCTTGGGATTCCAAATATTGGAAAGATGATGTTTTAAAAGAGTTTCACCACTACTTTTGCATCATTTTTTAGACAAGCTATTAACTCAACCCACTTTGAAACATAATCAATTGCCATTAAATGTAAATGTTTCCATATGAGGGTGGGATTAATGGTCCCATAAAGTCTATTTCCCAAAAGTCGAATACTTCGATTTCCAAGATTGGATTATGTGGCATTTTGTTTTCTCTTGCTTATGTTTCCCGTTCTTTGACAAGGATCACATTAAAGATAAACTCTTGAGAATTTCTGAACATAGTTGGCCACCATAAACCGACTTGAAGAACCTCCATATCAAACTCTTGTAGCGGTATAATGCATCTTAGTAACCTTGGCTTGAAATCTTTCTTCATTAAGTACTTTAAATCCTAATGATCAATATGCACTATAACCTTAGATCCCACCAAGTACGATCTAAACTTTTGAAAAGCAAAAACTGCTGCAAGAAGTTCTTTCTCAGTAAGGGCATACTTTAGATGAGCGTTATCAAGTGTTCTACTGGAATAGTAAATTAAGCTTTTTATCTTTCATCTAACCCAATATTGCTCCCATTGCATAGTCATTAGCATCACACATGATCTCAAATGGAAGAAAATCCAATCCCGAGCTTGGACAATGGTGCTGATACTAAGGCTTCTTTGATCTTTAGAAAGGCCTCAAGATATTCATCATCCAAGAAAAACTCAGCCTCTTCAGAGAAGTCTTGAATAAATTTCCTATAGAATCCCACATGCCCCAGAAAGCTTCTAATATCTTCTTGGACCATGACATGACATTTTTCCCAATTCAGCACTAGGTCTCCACGCACCTACTAAAAACCCTGCACAAATTTGATAAATAAGAGGGGAAAAAGAGCCATAGACGGAGAAATCGTCTATGAACACCTCAACCATCTCCTCGATTAGATTTGAAAATATTGAAGTCATGCAACGCTGAAAACTAGTAAGCGCATTGCGTAAACCAAATGGCATTCACCTATATGTGAAAGTACCATAAGGGCAAGTAAAGGTGGTTTTTTCTGGATCATTCGGGTGTATAGAGATCTGAAAGAATCTGCTATACCTGTCAAGAAAATAATAATATGAGTGATTAGCCAACCTCTCTAACATCTGATCAATGAAAGGTAACAAACAATGATATTTTCTAGATGATAAGTTCACTTCCTAAAATCTATGCACATCCAATGTCATGTGATAGTTCTGGTGGGAATTAGTGCATCTTTCTCATTCCTAACAACAGTGATCCCTCCTTTCTTAGGGACACAGTCGACATGTGAGATCCATTTACTATTAGAAATAGGGTAGATAATGTTAGCATCTAGCTATTTAAGGATCTCTTTCTTAACCACTTCTTTCAGACTTGAGTTTAATCTTCTTTAATAGTCTATGCTAGAATAAGATTCACTATCTAGATGTATTCTATGTGTGCATATGCTAGGTGAAATACCTCTGGTATCAGCCTAAGAGTACCCTATTGCCTTTATAAACTTTTTCAATTCAAAAAGAAGCATGTTTAACTCCTTATCATTCAATGAATCATTCACTGTCACCAGATATATAGAGTTAAGACGCATACTTTAGCCTGTTGGGAAGTCGTTTGAGTGGTTTACATGTCCTGCTCGAGTGTCTTGCTGGCATTATATATTCAGATCTGACTTCTCAATTGTTATCGGGATTTATTTCCATTAGCTTCTCCAACACGCATGGTATTTTATTAGGCTTATGTGAGTCAAGCTACTTCCTTTAACCTTCTGTTTCAATGTGAATGTATCCATCTGAACCGTCTTTTGTCAAGGTAGTTTGCAAACAATCTTCTTCTGCTAGCTCTTCAAACAACTCATCTACTAGCTCATCATTTTCTTGAACCACAAACAACTAACCCTTAATAAGGTACTTTGTCATTAAATTCTTGATGTTAAAAGTCATTTTGAAATATTTTTCCAAGTTTAACTCAATTTCTCCTTTTGGTACATTAATCACTGCACTGGCAGTGGCCAAGAACGGTCTTCCAAAGAGTAATTCATCATTAGGTTCCTCATCCATATCAAGAACCACAAAATCATTTGGTATTACAACACCTCCAACTTTTAATGGTAAATCTTCTAATAATACCATGAGAGATTCTTACAGAGCTATCAGACAATACCAAGGAGATCTTATAAGACTTATACTTGTTAAATCCCAACATTTTTTACAACAGAGAGAGACATCAAACTGATTGATGCTCAGAAATCACACAAGCAATTCTTGAATGTAAGGGGACCCAATGAGCAAGAAACTTTGAAAGTTCCTGGATCATCAAGATTTTTGGGTACAAATTTCCTCTGTATAATGACACGAACCTCATGAGTAAGCACAACCATTCCTTCAACCTCTTGAGTTAATTTTCTTTATAAAATCTTTAGAAAATTTCCGATAAGGAGGCATTAGCATAAAGGCATCCAAAATAGGTATCTTCACCTCGATCTTGTGTAGTTGGAGTTTCTGGAAACTCCAAGGATAGGCTTCTCTTGTGTAGCTTGCATTTCTGGAACCTCCAGGGATAACACTCGATCCGGTGTATCTCGAGTGTCCTGCTCGACTATTGTTTTGGGTGGTGGTTTCTCTTTCTGATCAGCCTTATCTCGAAATCAGTTTGCTTAAAACTAGAAATGGCATTGCGAAGTTTTTCAGTTTTGGAAATAGATAAAAACTTGACAAAAAATTCTTCTTTGCATACATCACAAGAAGTAATAGACCCTTGAGGTAAGTGTTTCTCCCATAAATGAGCCTTGTCGCCAAAAGAGAATAGAAACAAACTAAGCTTAAGATCATCTTCACTGACTCCATTTATCTTAGTCAAACTGGTAAGTGTCTCGAACTCATTGAGATGATCAAAGAGATCCTTAACTTGGAGTCCATGGAATTTGGTGTTATGAACTGTGGAGATCATACCACTTTTAATCTCAAAATTGTTGTTTACGAGGCATGTTGAATAATACCATGACGTTGAGTGTGAATGCTTGGCGCATAACTTGCTCTAATATGCCATGGCCTCCTAGCAAGAGGATCTTGCACTAGTGCTTGAACATAATCATGTTCTGCAACTAGGTTTCATTGTCCTGATTTTCCATTTCAACCGAATTATGATGATCACCTTGTATCATATCCCGTTGTACTCTTAAGTATGCACGTAATAACTTATTAATTTTATCCTAGTAGCGGATTATGTTTTGGTTTCCTTTAGATCTTGTCTGCGTACAACCAAAACTGGAGACTTAAGGTGTGCACTCTACCAGAAATTGATCGAGTGAGCTGGTTGAGCTCGCTAAAACAGGCTGAAAATAAGATGCTCGGTCAGGTGCGACTCGAGTGTCCTGATCGAATGTACCTGAAAATCAACAGAAACACAATAATGTCTTATTAGCATCTGATGCAATCGAAAAACATAAAAGAACTTGATCTCAGGAAGCTGAAATTCCTAATTGTAGCTAGCTAGAATCCAATTGGTAACTACACCAATTTGATAACAACATTTTACTGTGAAATAAACCTACTGTAATTTCAATCGTTGTACCATAGTTAGGTGTCAATCCATTTGAGTAACAGCTAGCAATAGGAATATTTTCCACTTAACTAATCCAAGCCAATTTCAACCAATTTGTATCAATAAACACAACCAATTCAAAATTAAAATAAAGAGAAATAAATGAAAAAAACAAAGCACAAATCAGAACCATATTGAAAGAGAATGTGTTATGGAGGAGTGAGACCAATAATCAAAGCTTCACTAGGGGATCCAAACTTTCTTAACAATCTATATAGATGACCTCTAGACTAGGTATCAAAACCACTCCCACTCGTTCTCATGCAATGAGACTCAACCTAGATTACAATAAGACTTAACTATCATCAACAATTCATAAACCAAGAGGCATTAAGATCTAACCTAGGATAGTGTAAGAACACCCTAGACATTCAATCTGCTGAGCTAGGAGTGATTATCTCAAGTTTAGGTTCAATCAAGCATTTTCACAGTCACCTTGTGGGTAAGAAATGCCTATTCTCAAGATTTCAATGAATCAAAGAGAAATAAGCATAAAGAACACCTAAACTGAAGAACCCATTTAAACCATTTCCTCAAGAACCCTAATATATCTACTCAATCTTCATCATAAAAGTCATAAACCCAGAAAATAAAATGTTAAGCATTAAAAGAAAGATAATAAGGAGATGAATAATATTGATTAAAAATAGAAATTCTAATAAGTAAAGAATCACAAAAGATCTAGCATTCAAGATCTGAAAATTACAAGATTAAATAGAGAAAAACTTTCTTAAACTTTGCCAAAAGAGGATTAAACATGTGGATAAGGTTTTTAATGAATTAAGAGGGTATTTATATCCTTCTCGTTAAAAACCTAAAAACTCAATGCAGGAGATTGAGTGTCCTCTTCAAGTTTCCTGCTTTTTGCTTAGATTGCTTTCTCATGCTTCTAATGTTACTCCTAAGATGGTCATTTCATCCCAATGTCTTCACAACTTCCAGAATCCTCCAAATTGTGTTCTCAAGGTACCTAGAATCATCTCTAATGCAATATGTATGCAATGCATTTGCAAAATATAGAAATTAAGGTGTTTTGACCCTAGATAGACTAAAAAGGCTATGATATGTATGCAAACTATATTAAATGAGATGCTTAAAATGAGCTAAAATGCAGACACATCAAAATAAATGGTGTAAATTTAAATAACTAAAAGCACCAAGTCTAGAGTAGTCTTTAGGAATTCAAAGTAATACATCATAACAATATTTAGGGAATGATTAAATTCGTTCTAAACACAAAACACTAAATTAAAGCAAACCTTACTGTTGTGGCATTGACTTCTATATCTAGCAACTTAGGATTTTAAACTATCGCTTGAACCTAGAATTCCAAATATGCATTAAGTTCGGGTTTGATATGTACACAAATTGCCTTAGCATAATCTTTTGTTGGCTAAGGATAGTTGTTTATCCAATGTTCTTTTAGGCATTCAATCAAACACTTTTGATGCGTTAAACAACATAAATTCATAAGCTAGGTGATCATGGTAATTTAAGCATTTAATGTATCGGATTCCATTTGCCTCACGGTTGCAAACTAATGATTGGTTATATTTACAATGATTTTTGGTTTTCTCATTATGAGCAAATTTTATCTGGTCTAGTTTATACCTTTCCAGTCATTCTTGATACAATTTTAAATATTGGATCTTTCGTTATTTAAATCGTGTATCTCCATCACCTGTAGTGATTTATCATCTCTTTTCAACTGAAGAACAAAAGAAGATCCTTTCATTCCATTTTTGCTAAAACAGTGAAGGAGATTCCAAAAAGGGTGGAGGGAATCCATATATGTTTTTCCGGTCGATTAAAAGACGCAGTAGAAAAAGCTCAATGAAATCATAGCGATGGCTCGAATAGAAGCTGAAGACCTCTTCGAGGTCAAAGCCGAAATAATTCAACTAATGGCTCTCTATGACCCAACCGGCGATTAAAAGAAATAAAAGATGAATAATCCTATGATTATCCCTATTCAGCCCTAATTTATCAATTCATGAAATCCCTAAACTTGATATGTAAACTACTCAGACATGGAAGAATCTAACAAAGCAAAAGAAATAAGAAAACTCATAATGAACTGAAAATAAAATAGATTAAGGATGAAAATTATTCTCAGAAATTGCAGAGTATAAGTTTGTCTCCTAGATATTTGAAAAAAAATCTCCAAACTCAATAATGAAAAGTGTCCTAAGAAAAGTGGCTAAAAACTAGGTTATAACTCTTCTAATAACAAATTGTGTCGACCAGGAACAAACCAAATCATACCTAATTTAAAAAAATCATGTGTTCCTTTTTGTTGATCATTGATGGTTTTACTCACCGGATAAAACGACAATTTGGTTGTTATTTTTGGCCCAGAGGATTTGCCACTATTGGGTTTGCATCACAGTCTAGTGTCACAAGCATTTGATCGATAAAACTGGCCAGAGAACTTCACATGTTGAGGTGGATTTTCCGAGAAAAAATCATGACCATATGGTCGTTACAACCATCCAAAGAGATTGCTACTTAGTTGTTGGTATTTACGACAAGGAATAACAACTTTATGGTCCAAAATTTAGATCAAGAATAAAGACACTAAGGTCCTCAAAATCATCTATATCTTGGTTCAAAATGCTCACTATACAACAGCCTAACCGTGTTAAGAAAGAGGGACAACAGAAACCTCCTCCTGCACCCAAAACTATCAGTCAGACTGTGGCCAAAAGCAAAAAGAAAGTTCCTACTAAGGCCAACAAAGGACCATCTATTTCACAAACTTAGAAGGCAAGCAATCAAGAGAATCTCTGTTTGTGCCAAGTAAGATGTTTGTCTTGGTACTTGATAACATGTTTGTTTTTATTTGTAACTCAGGTATGCAATCAAACGGGGGGAGAAGAATTGGAGCCAAAGTCTGATGCATAATCATGGAGAGCATAAACGAGTATCATGTTTTCGTTCTGACTTTTTGTGGAACTTATGTCTATCTTTTACTTCCATGGAACTTATGTTTGTATTTTGGTGCCGTGTGTTTTGTTTGCACTAGGAGTGTATCGGCCGTATCTTGTTCCTTGAAATAAAATGAAAGCAAGGTTGTTTGCATAATCATTGAAAACATCTTGGTTTTGAAATGCAATGTGCTCTATATCCGATACCTTGTGCATGTCTTGTCTATGTTCTGTTTTGAAATATGTATAATGAAGTGTTTGATTATCAAAATGAGCTACAAAAGGGGAGATTGAAAATATGTGGATCCCAAGTCAAAGATTAAGAAGGGAGATAGTCAAATTTGAAGTTGAGCTGAACGGAGACTTGCTGACCAAGGAGGAGATCGTGAAAAGAGCTGTTAGCGGAAACGACATATCACTGTCAAGCAAAAATTGGAAACTTGACTCAACTTCAAAGTTTCCATTTAAGAGGGATATGGGAGACTCTTGGTTAAGGTTTTCGTCATATAAAAAGGACATTAGGTTTGGCAAGTGATATGTTCATATTTTGACCATTTTAGCGAAATGTTTTAGGTAGATTTGCATCCTCATTCATAGCATTTTATGCATTTTAGAGTCCCTTAGTAGCATTTTCGCATATATCATGCATTTGGAGACACTTAGGTGTAAAAGAGATGGATTTGGAGCATTTTGAGGTAAAATTGGCTTAAAGAATGCAAGTATGAGCTCAACGCATAGTACATGAACTGAAGACCTTGAAACCTGAAGCTCAAAATTTGGTTTGACCCTCCTAGCTCGCCTGTACCCTTGAGGATGGGCCACATTTCCGAGGCTCAGAATTTGGTTTGACCCTCATAGCTCGCATGTACCCTTGAGGATGAGCCAAATTTCTAAAGCTGAGAATTTGGTTTGACCCTCCTAGCTCACCTGTACCCGTGAGGATGGGCCAAAATTTCTGCAAACTGATTAAGCCCTGAAGCCCAGCTCGTTGGCCATATCCAGATCGCCTGTATGAATCAAGCGCATCACTGAAGCAGCACCCGAATTTCCTTTTTTGTTTTAACCCATCCTTTTCAGATGCTGACTCAGATTAGGTTTTTATTTTTTATGTTTCGAGGTTCTATAAATACCCCTCATGCGAAAACCACAAAACCATCTTCTACATCTTCTACAACTTAAACAACTTTGAAACTTTTAACATTATCAATCTTTCAATTCAGCAAAGTGTTTTCTCTTTTTTTTTCTCTTTGCCTCCGTTTTTCACTACTATCGTAAATCCAATTTGTTATGTTGAGAATCTGAAGGAGTTAAGCTTCTTTTCTTCTTCAGTTTTCCAAACTTTTTCTATCTATGTCTTTTTCTGCAATTTCTGGGTTTATGTTCGTTGCCATGAGTGAGTAGATCCTTAAGGGTCTCATGAGGAAGAGGGTAGATCTAGGTTCAATTCTGGGTTTTTAGCTTGTTTAGGCGTTTGATGTATAGATCTAGCAATCTGTTTGATCTTAGTGCTGATTCATCCTGATCACATGAGACTTGATCCGCTTGAACCCCAGATCTGAGAAGTTTTAGGGTTCTAAGCTTAGGTGCAGTTAGGGCTAACATTCCTATCCCAAGAGATTGGTCATTTATGTTGTTAGTTGGTTGATTTGAGAGCTCGTTCATACTGTCAACCTGCTGAGAAATCTCTAAAGAGATTTGGGTTAGATCTTAGTAGGTTCATATTTCATGTTCATGAGAATAACTTGTTTACCTTGTTGTTGTGTCTCCACCGTAGATTTCGCTTAATAAGTTGCTAGACAAGCCCAGAAACCCTTAGTTGGACCGAAATCACTGACCTTTCTTCCTCATGACCCTGTTTTAATTTTCTGATTTTCATTAGTTCGTACCATGCTTGCTCTGTTTAGCTACTTACTTTGTTTTTCTTTTTGCTCTGAATCTGCCATTATTTCTTGGTCTGCTCAACGTTCACCCTGAAGTCTGTTTAACTTGAACTAGACTTAACATATCCTTTGTGCTAGCACCATACTTTGGTTCGATACATATTGTACTGCAATAGATTTGATTAAACAAGGCCAAAAACCTTGTTATCAGCAAGGCCACCAAACACTTTGGGAAATATTGGGGGAGATTTTTGGTTTAAGGCTTAGAGAAAAAGAAAACTCTTGTGAACCATTGTTATGTTGTAAGTGTTCTATCGTTTTGTGTTGGTGAATCTTGTAACCACTAAATGTAAGACTTCTGTTGAAAATTTTACATTAATAAAATGAATTTTGAGTGTTGGATCGGCGTTATCCAATCAGAGTTTGTATGTCTTGATCTTTATACAATCGAATAACTAAAATCCAAGATTTTTTTTTCTTAGCATTTTTATCAATTATCTGTTCGATTTGATTTCTGTTTTTGTATTAATATATGAAATTTAGTTTATGAACATTTTTTTTATGATTTATAATATTCATTTTCTTTCTTATGAATGCATACTATGTCGACCCCAAGCTCGATCCCACAAACTCGACCTCACAAGCACGCGTTTCAATTTAAGTTGTCTCACCCAAATTTTCCCCGGTCGACCGGAATATGTTGTTAATATTTTAAAACCCTAAATTTAAGGGTAGAACATCTAAGCTTTAATTTGTAGTCACTTTATAACTATTTGGAGAGAATACTTGAAACTCTTTTGGATGATCTTCTTTAGATTATTCTTTTGAATAAATTGGAAATCTCTTTATCTTATCTCTTCTCTTCTCATCATGTCTGTTTTTACAACTTTTGTTTTGATTTTCGTTGTAGTCATGTGTGAGTAGTTGATTGAATAATGGATGCTTGGTAGATCCTAGAATTATATGATTAATTTTTGATGATTAGTTTATTAAATTCCTTCACAGTGGGTATTCTTAATGTTAGATTCAAATTGATCATTTGAAAATAGATATTACAAATTTTCTGCCCGGAAGTTGTGTGTGAAATTTTCTGAAATACTTTTTTATGCTTCCCGAGCCATTGGAAAATAAAGTAAGGGAGTTTAGTAGAATGAGTTTATTGTTTATTTAATTTGTAAATGGAAGTTTAGCTAAATTTCATTGACTAATAAATGGGTCAATGCCACAAAAGTGGGTAAATCCATTTGAGTGTCTCATTTCCTAGTTGAGCTTAATGATTCCTTGATGTATCATTAAGTAATTGTCTTTTCATAAGATCAATTATTTTGCCTAAAGCCATTCTCCTTTGACTGATTGTCTTTGCATTTTAATTGTAGTTTTTGTTTAAGTCATTTGTTCTACTTGAGCTTGTTTTGATCTTTATTTGGTTTTAGTTTGGTTATTTTAAAGTTTGACTAGTAGTTTAATTTCACATATTTGGATTGCTTTAGCTCGAGTTTGAGTGTTGTTGTTCTATTGCGTTGATTCTCCGTGAATTTGAACCTCAACTACTACATCAATGTATTGCACTTGTTGATTTAATTGTGTATCAGTCATTGATTCCAACGCATCACAAACAACTCCCATCATTGTCCGGTGTTCGAAGAACCTCTAGACTCAGACCTTCACCATGGCGCTCCATCATCGCAACCAACCTCCACTGACTCTCCACATATATTCAGAAACAACTACTTGATTTAGATACAACAATTTTGAAGATATCATAGAAATATTTATATCATAGGAAAAATAATTTATAGAGGAAAAGATTCACACTGAAAACAAGCTTATGTATGTAGATCCTAGTTTAAAAAATCAACATAAAGAGGGAGATGTCGTGGAAGAGGCGGCAAAGGTAACATAGGACGAGTAAGAGGAAAATGTGACTCACAATAATGGACAAATCAATCCGATAAAAATCATCCAAAGAGAAGTTGAAGTTCAAGTTGGAGAACATTGGATAAGCTTCCACAATATAACTTTAATTTATTTTCTAAAAAATCCTCACAAATTGATTAGGATACTATAGACTTGAGATAAGTGTATTGAAGTAAAAAAAAGTGTAAGAGTAAGATTGACAACAAGAATTATAAAAAGGGTTAGCAATATTGTTTTAATATTACAGTAGTTACTCCATAAATTAATATTTGATAAATTAATAACCTCTATAAATTAATAAAATTCTCTGGTCCTAAGTGGGACCAATGTAAAATTTGATCAATTTAATAAATTAATAAGATAATAATTATTTTGAAAATCCTATGTAAAAACATAGTCTCAATAATATCATAAGTTAATTATTGTAAATATTAGACGTACATAATTATTCTTAAGATAGTTTAGTAAAATATGATTCTAGTACTGTTTGTGTTTTTTTTGAAGTTGGAATCTCGTTGGAGCTCATCTCTAATTTTTAACTTCTGATTTTGTCTTTTCGATGTGTATCCAAAATTTTTGAAGAGTTCTAGACGCGATGATTGCTTCATGATATGTAACTGCTTCCAAAACTTTGTCATCATCTTCGACTTCTTCATCATCATTAATTACAAAAGCCAAAATTTTTTCTAAAGTCTGTATTTCTGAATATGTATCATTTTCACCCGGATAGTCAAGTAACCAAGATTTTTAATCAAACCTTCCAGTTCATCAATAACATTATCACAAGCTGATGCATCTTCTGAAATTCCAAATAAAACTTTCTTTGAACGAATTTTGCAATGTCGAAAACAATTTGCTACTCTCTCTTAACAAACATCAATTGTCCAAGCCGATTCTGAAAAATTGATAGCATTCAAAACATTGATCTTACTTGGATTCGGCTGTCCTAACTCGTAAATTTCTAAAATCTCACTGTAAAATTTCCTTCGCTAGTGCATCTTAAAAGCTCTTATTATTCCAGCATCACAAGGTTTAATTTTTGATGTCATGTTGGGTGGTAAGAAGAATAGCTCAACATTACGTACTCTTTCAATACTACTCGCATGTGCTGGACAATTATCTACCACTAACAAAACTCTTTTACCATGCATGTTATACAAGCTCTTTTGTTAGCACGATAATGAAAATTCAAGTTATTCATATTCACATTCTTGAAACAACATGGCTTTGCAATTTTTTCAATCATCCATAAAGGTATTTTTCCAGACCTATCTTCATTGCAACAAATAACAATTGTTAGTCTTTCTTTGTCTTGCTTTTTTTTCATCAAGTTGTTATGTAGCAAGAGAATGATCATCTTGTAATCTGTAAAACAATCCAGTTTCATCCATATTAAAAACATCATTCATAGAGAACTTATCTATTTTTTCCATTACAGCTTCTAGTTTCTTCTCCATGTCTTGCACATCGAGTGAACCTCTTTCTCCAAGACGACAAAATGATTTGATACCATGTCGTAACTTGAATTTTCCAAGCCAACCTTGAGAAAATTGGTCTTCCACATCATCTTAAGGGTGAATAAGTTTCATTGTCTCTTTTGCCTTCTCTAAAATTAATTCTTCCGTCATATTCACTCGGTCTTGGTATTGGAGAAACCCCTCAAAAAGAAAATTTTCCAGTTCTGGATATTTTCCTGGTTTGTGCCGTTTGATATTATTTCTGGTTTCCAGAGTTGTAGAAAGATATTCAGCTGATCGTTTGAGTGTGTTTGAGATTGTACCTTGACTATCTTCTAAATGAAAATTTTCTTCAAGCCATAATTTCAGATCTTTTTGAGTGCTTGTGATATGGTCTCTTTTGTACTCACATAATTTTTCGTATTTGATCTGTTATGGTTGATTTTATAACACCCTTAAGATGAGAAGTCATTGTTAGGATGTGTGTTAAGAAAAGATGTAAGAATGAAAAACATATCAATGCAACATTAATATATATATATATAAAAAATTCATAGATTAAAAAATGGAAATCCAAAGAAAAATGGAATATCAACATATACATATAAATTATAAAATATATATTTTGATATTATATTTTTATATTTAACATATATGAAAAAATAAAAATGGAATATCAACATATTTTTGTATAAAATATGTAAACATCAAAATAAATGGAAGTTTAAACAAAGAAGTTTAATAATATGTGCATAAATAAACTTTTGTGTTATACATTTCCATTTATTTTTATTTTTAGAAAATTTTCCATAAATTAATAAACTGATACGTTTCTAAATTAATAATTTTTCAAAGTACCAACATTATTAATTTATAGAGGTTTAACTGTATATGTTTGTGAGATATGACAACATAATTGTGAACTAACAAGAGCTTCGAAGTTTAAGTTTTGAATAATTTTCGAAAACACTAATACGAAAGTTATTCTTATTACTAAAGCTAAATGTGTATATAAGACTTTATTAAGTTGACAAAATAAAATGAGCTTTATAAATTAAAATAAGGTTTAAGAGAAACCTACTTGTAAAAAGTAAAATGATTACAATGACACTTCATCACCTAATTGGTACATGAATATTCTAGTTTATTTTTTCCGATATTTAATTTCTAAAAATATTCAATACAAACAATCGTACAAACTAAATTAACTGAATCTATATAAAGAAAAATGATATATCTTCTCATGTTGACCCTTCATCACCTAATTATTGATACATTAATATTCTAATTTGTTATCTCTTATGTTTAATTTCGAATAATATATTAACTAAGAAAAACATGCAAATTGTAATAAACGGAAAGAACTAAGAAGAAACAAATCAAAATATTAACTTAATGTTCCCAAGAAGTTACCATTTTTTTCTTTGGAGAAGAGATATTGAGTTCTTACATTAAACTCATGTTGTAATTATGTAGAGAATGAGATGATCATAGATGTTTCACTTTTTCATAATAGTAAAGTTGTAGCAAAAAAATCTGGTATTAATAACTACACTTAAAAGTAAATAAATTTGTTGTAGTTGTATAAATATAGGAAAAAATCAGAGATCGAAGAGGTAGAGTTTACTGTTCAGGAATCGGCCAAAAAACCTTTCACTTTTTAGGAATCGTCAGAAAAAAATATAAATTTATTTATTGATAAAAAAATTCTAAATTATTTTTGATTTGCCATTATTTTTACAAAATTACATTAATTTTCTATTATAAGCATACATGTCGATGGACTTAACAAAAATTAAAAGATCTTTAATAAGTCATTTACTGTTGTTACTTTTCAAAAACGAAACTGACAAAAAAGCCCCAATTTTTCAGGAATCGTCAAAATAGCATAAGCTTCTTCACTGACCGAAAAATCTATGAATTATCTCTGGCTTGCCATTTTTAAAAAAGTGATATTGAATTTACATTATAAGCATAACTATTAATAAACTGTTTACTGTTTTTATGTGATTTCTAGGATTCGAACTCATGTACGTGGGATATACAAAGAGAATTTACCACAGAGGTAGTGGCACATTTGATGATAATTGGAACACAATTGCTTAAACATGATTTTGTTATAATCATTGAATTGAAACAAACATCATGATTTTGTTTCGTGTCTTTGTAACCATTATATTCAATTTAACCCTAATATTGAATTTAACTGAAAACATGATTATATTGAATTTAACCCTAAAAATCATAGAAATATAGAAACCTTGTGGTTAAAAATCATTCTAGGTTAAATTCAATATAATGGTTATAAAGACTAGAAACAATATCATGATGTTTTGTTCAGTTCATTGAATGTTTTTTGGTAAATATAAATAATTGGGTTCCACTTATCATCAAATGTGCCACTAGTGAAATGGTAAAATGCTCCTTATATACTCCCAATACTCAAATTCAGATCCTAGAAATCACATGTTTTAAAAATTAACAACAGTAAATGGCTACTTAACAGCCGTGCTTATAAGGGAAATTGATTGTCACTTTTATATAAAAATATGAGTCAGAGATAATTCAGAGTTTTTCGGTCAGTATAAAAGCTTGTGCTTTTTTGGAGATTTCTGAAAATTTAGAATTTTTTGGTCAATTTCTCTTTAGAAAAGTATCAATAGTAAACGGCTGTTTAATTTTTTTGTTAAGTCCATCGACTGTATTCTTATAAGGGAAAGTCAACATGATTTTTATAAAAATAATGGCAAGTCAGAGATAATTTAGAGTTTTTTTGGTCAGTAAAGAAACTTATGTTTTTTTTGGAAATTCCAAGAAAATTAAGGTTTTTAATACTTTTGAATTATTGTTACATGTTAAAATATATTAAAATCCATTTGATAAGTTCTTGAATTAGGCGTCTAAACGAAAAAGTATTGTTAAGAAATATTTATAACAGATGTGGATCGATTGTCTACATTAATATTAAACCTATTATGCATGCAACACATAGTTCGAAAAATTTTGCGATTACTAGAGACCTGTAACGCTGAGAAAGACAGCGAACTCATAGATATTGATGTATGAAATATCTTTATCGCGATG
>JAKUCM010005510.1:0-28344 GCA_023374145.1 Lepidium sativum
CATGGACGAATTTGACACAAACTCTCCATTGAGTCTTGAATGGTCTGAGTTTGGAAATTGGATTGTAAGAAACCATTGAATATTTTTTCTGATTTATTTGTGCTTAGGAAGAGAGAACACTGAGGAAAGTGTGGTGTTAGCGTTAAAGACTAATGGTTAGAATTAGGGTTTTGTAATTATGATAAATATAAAAGATTTGAAGTTATAATAACTATAAACTCTAGATTCAAAATTTTTAGAAAAAGATAATTCACATTTTTTATAGGAAACATAAGTAAAGAATGTGGTTGGTTTAAAAAGTTAGTTAGATTGTCTTGCGAAATATAAAATAAACTAATTAGTATGGTAGATGTAACAAATCTATCACTAAAGATTGGAAGTTATCTTAACTATAGAATATAGTTATTTAAAAAGAAAATGTTAAGTCTGAATTATATATGAGTTATGCTTAGATTAATTGGTTAAATCCGATTAAAAATTGGATATCCATTATTTTATTGGGTTAAAAGTATTAAAGACATAAATACCATTAATGAATTTGAATTTGTATGATGAATTCTAGTGGCAAATTATGTCATATTGGATTAACACAAAGATTGTTTTATCTAATCAACCAAAAATCCGATTAGATTACGGATTATCCACTAATGAACCGGGTAAAAACGTGTGAAAGGATAAAATTACCCTTAATAAATTTGAATTACCAGAAACAAAATCGAGGATATTTTATGTCATATTTACAAAAAGCAAAATTTATATTTGAAAAAAGGACAAAAGATGATATTTCACATCTACTTGTACGACTATTCATCTTGTTAACTAAACTAAACAAATTACATCGTCATGGGTTAGCTTAACAAATCTGTCAAGATGTATTTGGCTTTTTATGTAAAAGTATACTACTTAAATTTGTAATTAAAAAGTTTAACTTCTTTTTGACAAATTTAATAGTTTGGTAATTTTTTGGGTATTTTCTCGAAGACATGGCACTTCTCTAGAAAGGTTATCTTGGACCCGAAGGGTAATCATTTTCAATACTGGAATTGGAATATGGGATGAGCCAGTCAGTGCCAGCTTGAGGATAGGGTTGATAACTGAAAGCATGAGTCGGCATTTCTTCCTTTTGCCACTCTTCCCATCTCGCAGCTAAACCATCGCCTTCCAGCATTCTCACCACTTCTGACATCTTGGGACGTTCCAGTGCAGAAATTTGAGTGCAAAGCAGAGCCATTTGGATTAGCTGCTCCACTTCTTCGTCTATGTAGTTTCCTTCAAGCTCTGCATCCACAAGGCTTTCCAACTTCTTCTCTTTCAAAACCTCTTTCACCTAAAAGCAATCTTCGTTGTGAAAATGATGAATCATGGAATCAAGAAGATTATTGAGAAAGTGTTAAGCCATACCCAGTCCAGTAACATGATATCATCATCATTTGCAAGACGAGCAAGATCGAAAGCTTTCTGCCCAGTGATGAGCTCGAGAAGCATGACCCCGTAACCAAAAACATCGGTTTTCTCTGAAGATTTTCCTGTTGAAAGGTACTCCGGGGCTATATGGCCAATGGTACCACGAACAGCAGTAGTCACATGGGAGTCGTTATAATTCACTAATTTTGCTAGTCCAAAATCTCCAACAACTGCTTCAAAATCTTCATCTAACAATATATTCGCAGCTTTCACATCCCTGTGAATGATTTTTTGGTCACAGTGATCATGTAAATACGCAAGTCCCCTTGCTGATCCCAAAGCAATATGTTTTCTTTTTGGCCAATCAAGCGCTGGTTTGACTTCAGGACGTTCTAAAAAAGAAAAATCAAAGATAAGATTCGGGTCAGTTTTGGTTTTGGCTGCTAAGATGTTATAATGCCATCGAAGTCAAAAATTGGAAGTAACTTTTGGAACAACTAATGAGGTACCTCTTAAGCAAGAAGCAACGCTTCCATTAGCCATATAGGGATAAACAAGTAATCTTTCTGTTGGAGTCATGCAAAAGCCACGAAGCCGAAGCAAATTCCTATGAACGGCCATACTGATCATCTCAACCTCAGTTTGGAACTGCAGTTCCCCACCCTTGGTACGTTCTTCTTTTAGCCTTTTTACAGCCACTAGAGAGCCACCGGCTAAACGTCCTTTATATACTTTACCAAAAGCACCTCTACCCAATATATTTTTATTGCTAAAGTTATCTGTAGCAACTAACAGTTCACGCAAGGAAAACCTTCTAAGTTGTCCCAAATGGACCTCAGGGTCTTCTTCAGCTGCAAAATGTGGTTCAACAAAACAGATAGAAATAAGCCAAAGAAGCCTCAACGGTAACATAGATGAAGAGAGCTGACTAACCAGGGACATCAAAAAAGTGCTCCTGTGGTTTTCTTTTTATCCACCAAGCAAGCGCAATGGCTGGAACTGCAATTAGAAGTGCTGCACCTGCAGCAACTCCCCCTGCTATTGCTGCAGTCATTGGTTTCCCTGAGAGTACCAACACGAAAATTTCTTCATAGGGAACTAATTTGCAATTGTGTGATACATTGAAGAGCTTCTGGGGAAAAAATTGTTGATTCAGCAACCAAGTGCAATGTATGCGCAAATGTGAAAGAGGTAATACATTTTTTCGATCTTAATGTCTAAAGTTACTCAGAGATTGTCTACTAACACTATAATTCTAGAGTGTCCATCTAACCCTTCTTTTATATTATAGCAGACAAGCAAGTTCGCACTTGTTTCATTCTTTTTCCCTTTTAAGCAATGTCCATGAACTCCTTCTACCAAGTCAAGTTGCCAGATTCAATTCTGTGTCAAAGTTGTCTTTTTCGAAACCAATCAGTGATAATGATTACAACTCTAGTAAAAAGCCTTTTTCATTGCCAAAAATAGTGATCTTAGTAAAGACATGTCAGATATATAACAAAATTAAGAGATAGAACCATGAAATAGTCAACCATATGCATAACCTCTATACACACTTCCACGTTAAAGTATGCAGCCATAAATAAATAGTGGTCTAGTGTCATACCACTTAAAAGTAACTTTCAAAACAAACTTTTTGTGCCAACCAGAATGGTACGCATAAATTTGTGCGTGCATGCGAGATGGAATATTTGGTCAAGTTAAATGTGAATGGGTCATACTTTAGGAGCACATTAATTTTAAGAATGACAATATAAAAATACCAACAAGTAACACATCGAAAATTAATGACAAAAAATGAAAACCTGAAGATAGTGGTGGCGGAGAGGCAGGAGGAGGCGGAGGCGAAGGGAGTTGCGTTAACCGATTATTTTTATAACTGCAGATGACTTTCAGACAGTTAGTAGTAATTCATTCTAACCACACCATCAAGAATAAAATTAGGAACAAGAAGGAAAACCTGATAGGTGTGAACAGCAAGAAGGAACCATTAACAGGAATTTCACCAGTGAGCCGATTGTTTGAGATATCCCTGCATTTCAGAATGATATCAATTTTTATCACAACTCAAGATTGCACCGACATATGTTACAAAATGAACAGAATAATTCAGGAGAGACAAAGTTACACTCACAGAACTTGCAGCTGCACAGTAGTCAAAGACCTTGGAATTTCTCCAGATAAGCTATTGTTATTGAGACGCCTAACCACATATAGTAGAATACCATGTCATTAACCACTAAAGAGTTAAAATGACAAGCATCCAACCAAATACGATTTATGTATAAATATTATGGAAACTCATGAAGCTTGTTTTATAATCCTATAACTGCAGACCTTTTAGGGCAATAACTGACTTTTCATTTTATTGAATTTTGTACAATTAGCTTCTTAACTACATCTAAAACATTAACGGTACACATGCACACTGAAGTTTCTGGTCTTAGGAGATCTGCCGGTCTCTCTTTCGGGTAGGATCCAGCCTACAGTTCTATCAAAGTCTAAGGCGGGACACTATCAAAGTCTCTTTACAGGTGCTGACCAATGATATATGACTACAATTCAATAGTGTCCATGGAAGATCACAATGTGACAGAGGAACAAGAGGTGTATGGTCACATGGTCAATTAGGGTGAATTCTTTATGTGGTGATATATTATATTCCATGGTAAATGTTTCCTAGAAATATCAGAATTCTTCTCCTCGACTCATTAATTTATCACAAATATTGGGTAGTAAAAGCAAGGTGCCTGTAATAATTTTCTTCCTGAAATAAGTACCATAGACCATGACCTTTATTAAGGTCTTAAAGGTACGACGCAATAGCTTTTTAGGAAAGAATTACAACCAAACTCTAAAAATGTACACGATGAAGCAGTGTATTTGGAGTTTAAAAGTAAAGAATGAGAGTACATACAAGAACCGAAGTTTCTCTAGTTTGCCAAGAGATGATGGGATTGGACCACTTATGTTGTTTGCATAAAGATCCAAGCTCACTAGGTCCCTCAAGTCTCCAAGCTCTTCAGGTATCCCCCCAGTAATGTTATTGCCATACAGCTCCCTGTCATTTAGCTTTGGTTAATTATATTTTTGATTCAAGAGTTCTTAAATAGAAATCTAATACTACTTTACCAGAAATTTAGTTACATAGAACATAATGCACTTTGTATTAAACAAGATACCCAGTAATTTTGAATAGTAAATTAATCTTAAGAAGCTAAGATACATGAAATTCATAATGATATTTTGTAAGAAAATCAAATTGATTATTTCCAATTAAACATTTTGCAGCAGGAACAAAAAACACAGAGTTCAGAAAATGCCAGTACTGAAATTCCAGATCAAATATCCTCAGTGACACATCTAGTTGACTATAGGAGAACATTTGACATAGAGAACTCAAAGAAGAAATTTTTTTTCATAATGTTATGGTTCTAGGTCCCCATCTAATCAAATTACATGCTGATTCTGAAGGATTCCAGTATCAAAGATCTAGATAGCACTAATTAATGAATACTAACATATCGAAAAACTAATTTAGAAACTATCTGAGTGATCTTTTTTTATATATTTCAGATGCATCAACCACAGGATGGCACACATGTAGTCAACTCCTAATAGAACACTTTTTAAGAATTCTCTTTGAAAGAAAATTTTTAGCTGAAAAGTTCTCCAAACAGAAAGAATGCTAAGAGTCAGGAATATGTCACAGGTGCTTTCAGCAAACAAGCTGAAATTATGCATAATAAAATCACTTTCATACTAAACTACGGAAGTGGAAATTAAAAGGAGTAGGCAGATCACAACTAAGATGCTACAAGAAGAACAGAAATCCTGTAAAATTGGATGAACTTTGAAGAAGAGATAGCTTACAAGTACTGCAAGTTTTTAAGCTCACCAAGTACTGGCACCAATTTTCCAGATAGATTTGCATTCCCTAAGTCACTGAGCAAACGTTAAGCTGTAATTGCCAAAGGCTCGTATCATTCATTTAAATAAACCACAAGAGAGAAACTTACACACGAGTAACTTTATCCTCACTGTTGCAAGTTACATGAAACCATGTACATGGAGTAACAAGAGTAGCATCCCAGCTTTGGAGTACACTGTTGGCATCACTAGATGATAAACTGTTTCTCAGCTGAGTTAAAGCATCACCTGTATCATCAAAAACAACATAGATAAATTTTCCAATCTAACTCCAAAGTACTTAAACCAAAGTTTCACCAGTTGAACTAATCGTTTGTAGCCAGTTCTAGTTCTGTGCAAACAAAAACAGAAAAAAAGAAGAACCTTCAGCGTTTCCGGCGACTCTGAGAGTTAAATCAAACATAAGAATCAGCCAAACGAAGCAAAGCTGTGATCTTTGTTCCATTTTTCAACTTGTCAGAGTAAACGAAAAGCCATAAGACTTTTAAACCCATGGACCATGGATTCATTTTCACCGTTGACGAAGAGAACTGAGAAAAGAGAAAGCTCTTCGTGTACGCGTATTCGGCATTTGACTAATTCTCGAAAGAACCCAAAATCTGATTCTCCATGAGATAACAAAAAGTCAGGAAATTTCTGATTAATGATCGTGGACCCCATTTTAATCTAAGCAAACGAGGGGACTGGAACAGAGTAAAGACTGATGGCGAGAGCCACACAACAAAGAGAAAGGAAGCATCTTTTACTTAAAAGCTTCTCAATTGAAGCCATCAACCAAACAAATTATCATTATGATCATGATTTGCTCGTATTATGATTTGATATATTCGAATGTTCTAAAACGAAATCGTAATCTTTCGTGTTCTATTCTCTAAGACCATTAGTTCCCCAAGTTTTGGCTATGAACATCAATGTTTAAATAATTCAATCTTCTTCAATGAAACAACATGATGTTTGTGTCTGTTTTATCAAAACAGCACAACGTTAACTTCTTACAATCAAAAACAACACAGCATTTAACTTCCGCAACAAAAAATAAAAAAGGAAAAAGAAGTAAAAAACAGTAACAGAAAATAAAAAGCAAAGAAATAGTTTCATCTCTTTCCACTTTACTTTATTCTTCAGCTCACTTCTCTCTTTCATGTGATGACAATGGATTCTGACCTCCGTAAACCTACTAATTTTGGCACCGGACCTTTATCTCGACGCCGATCATGGTGTTGCTCTTTCGCAGTTCCTCCGGCGAGTCCTGATACTCTTTCAGTTTCATCTCGTAATCACATTCCAGCTAAGACGCAGCACAACAGACCCCAAATCAGGTCCCAAATCGGTTCCTTGCTCACCTCAGAGCTCGAAATCTCCTTTAAACATTGTAGGAAGAATCGACCCTCGTCGGATCTTATCACCGGGTCGGGTTTCACCCATTGATTCGGATCTCACTAAGCAAGAGACAACTCACGAAGAAAATGTGGTGGTTGTAGATTCAGTACCAAATCTGCGTTCAGAGAGTTTCCGAGCGCCGAAGATCGAGGTTAATGTCTCAAATTTGGATTCAGGCTCGGTTCCCGAAGGTTACGACGCTAGACTGAGTCTAAAGGGGAGAAATGGTGGGGTTTTGGTGCTGGAGCTGAGCTCGGAGGTTTTAGCAACGAATTCGAATGTTTTCGCGGCTTTGATTGAAGAGAACAAGAAGTGCTCTTCTTCATCGAAGAAGACATGCAGGGATTGAGGTTTTGTCATGTTGAGAATCTTGGCGTTTTCAGGGAAACTGTTGAGCTCATGTTCGAGGATAGTAATGGCATCATCAGAAAGTTTATGAAAATGGGTGTTTACAGAGCCATTGATGTACTCGAGGTTTGGAAATACTCTTCCTTCTTCATGAACTGAGATGGAGCTAGATGGGTCTTTGTTATTCTTACCATATTTGCTTTAGTTACTATAGCTGATCTTAGTTAAGACGTTGCTTTATATTTTGAGGCTAATTTGGTTCTTCAGAGCTTAGATATGAAGAAACTTGTACTTTTATAGGATGTATTAGAGTACATGTTGACATAAGAAAGTATTTGGGGTTTGTTGCTTTAAAATATTGTGCAATGAACATTTATACTTTAGTGTTTAGTAATAGACTAGTCTGTGGTTAATGATTCTAACTTCATCTTGCCATATCAGTGAACTATTTTAGGGACACTTACCGTAGTTTTGTGAATACTACCATGATTTTGTGGAGGCCCAAAAAAAGTTTGTGCAAGTTACTTACTGCTAAAGTCTTTTTGATGGAGATGCTACTTGCGGCATTTATTTGTTGACATATCTCGTATTTTAGTCATCTAGTATTTTTTGTCTTTGAGTATTAATATTGTTGTGTGGAACGTTAGTCTTAGTTCTACTATGCATGTTATATTAATTCTTATTCTATCAATAAACAAATCGTTGTGACTGGTGGTGCTAATAGATTCTCTCAATGACTAATAGGTAGCGGCTGGAATCGAATTTTCAAGAGCTGTCTTCTCCTGTTTGAAGTATCTTGAAGTTGTTCCATGGACAGAGGATGAAGATGAAAAACTGAGGAGACTTCTTGCAATTTATACATTTGATGATGCTGCAACCAGCGAAATCATGTCAAGATTGAATTCAAACGAGACAGAAAACTTGCAAGACAGTTTATCCAAGAAACTGGGTTTGGTCAATAACCTCCCACAGCGAAGTAAATCCTAGAAACGAGCTTAAATCATTAGTGAAGGGACTTCTTTGCAAAAGTTCAGTGTACGAAAAAGAACAGCCGGAGATCAACAAGGAAGACATATATAAAGCAGGCAGACACTGTGTGGGATTCATTAACGAAGCTGTTTGAAGAAGGCAGTAGTAGTACTAATAATAGTAGTAAGAAAAAAGAAAAGCCATTAATTGAAAGTATTTCAAGGGAGGTGGAGAACATAAACTGGCTGCTAGATATCATGATAGATCGAGAAATAGCAGAAGAGTTTGTGGAGATATGGGGTAATCAAAGAAAGCTAGTGGAGATGCATGAGAGAGTTTCGCCAATGGTGAGGTATGAAGTTAGCAGAATAACAGGAGCAATTTTTATCGCAATGGGGAAAAGGAAAGTGCAATGCAAAGGAGAAGCAAGGGCAAGGCTCGTAGAAGAGTGGTTCAAGCCAATGTTAATTGATTTTGGGTGGCTACAAAGATGCAAAAAAAGGTCTAGACATGAGGGAAGTAGAAGAAGGGATAGGGGCAAACAATGTTAACGTTACCAGTAAAGCAGCAGTATCAATTGTTCATGGAATGGTTCAGGGTGGTTCTCAAAGTATGGGAGTGAGTGCCCTAATCTCAGCAAAGCGTTTCAGATCTGGTGGCGTAGGTCATTCCTTAGAGGTGTAGAATCTTCTACTTGTAGGTAAATCAAATATGTCTAAGTTGAAGAGACAATATTTAGGTGTTAGCTTTTTAGACTGAAATCTATTTCGAACTTCTTTCCTCTCTTCTCTCTACTTTGATATGTCTGTATCGGATGTTTTGCGAGCTAGTTTAGTAGTAAGGTCTGATCAAAGTAACTCTTTTCTTATGCGTTTTCTCAAATAAAATCCACTGGATTAAACATTTAAACTCTCATTCACATAATACTCTTTTGACACCAATTGGTAAGGAATGGGAAAACTGAGAATACCAAAACAATTGAAGAGGACACTTTGCATCAAGAGTTACTTACAACACCTTAACAAGGTTGATAACAGAAATTCTTTTCACTCATATCTATTATCTTTGTGTTTCTCACGATATACATAATATACTTGTACTTAAAAACAGAGGATACACAAACACAAGAAGCAAAGAATAGAAGAAATTGTTGTAAGAGTAATAGAATTGAAAATCAGAGATAAGAGTTTTTGAATTCTCATTTCTGCTTCTTACCACCAGCGAGAATACGCTGGATTTGGAGACCACGACTAAAGGCCTGGTTAAAGAGAAGTCTGGTTTGGAACTCAGAAACGAATGGGAACCAAGCGAGTACAGTGACTGGCATGAAATGACTACTCCCATTATATACTCATAACCTCTACCTAAGGCTTTCACTGACCCCCACATTCCTAATCCTTTCATTAAATGTCTCCCAACTTGCGATATCTGAAGCAAAGCCCATCCTGTTGGTAAGAAGGCTAAAGAGATTGCATTATGTCTCCTACTGTTAGTTTCAGAAAATGGAATAGCATCCCAACGATCACTACTGATCCGATGAAGAGACATAGCTTCAAAAGTCTGAACATTAGCTGGAAATCGGCGCTGAACTTTTTTCTACCCATTGAGACAATCTTGAGGACTATCATCACTGCTACTATTACGAGCCATGAGAGTCCATAGACTATAATGCTCTGTTGTTTACCCATTCGGCTCGCTTTGGTAAGGTTTAACTGGTATACGATTCCGTATTGGTAGATGAAGAAGCGTAACGAGAGAAATATCTCCCAGAACTTGCCGAAAAATCGGAGTGAAGGAGATGTTCTTGTTCTTCTTCCC
Organism: Lepidium sativum; assembly: GCA_023374145.1. Taxonomy (NCBI): domain Eukaryota; kingdom Viridiplantae; phylum Streptophyta; class Magnoliopsida; order Brassicales; family Brassicaceae; genus Lepidium; species Lepidium sativum. Next base: position 9,850 of record JAKUCM010005510.1, read on the forward strand.
ACCATGATTCCAGCTTTTGTTTGCTGGAACTCCAATGCCTCCTCTGCTGCTAATCCACTTGTTCCAATCATGCCCAATCATCAACTATTTTCTGCCATTCGAATCCTGATGGATTGAAAAAGAATGGTGCGAACAACCACGAACCTACAGGAACCAAGTTGAGCCCATCACAAGTGCATAAGCCACTGAATCATCTGCTGCTTTTCCGTAAAGTCTGTAACATATCAGTAACATCATCAGCTCCATTCCTTTCACAAAGTGGCTTCTTGAATACATTCTGTAATTCTCTGCAAATTTCTCATGCTTCACCACGAATCCACGCCCTGTTTGCTCTGTACTTTGCTCCACCATGTAGGATGGTCCGTCCATAGTAATGAACCTTTGTTCCTAGTGAGAAAGTGAAGAACACAGGTGCTAACTGTAGCTGCATTATGATTAAATCGCTCAACGCTGTTCTGAATCCTCTTTCTAGCCCAATCTCCATCACCATCGGTAATGTCATAAGCAGACCCAATTGCACTACGGACTGTGACGCCATTGCAGCCTTGAGAGAACTATCTCCTTTAGCCGCTGCATACTTAACTATTGCCTCCTCCACTCCACTCAATGACATATAAAGTCTCCCATACAAGAATGCATAAACTGTGAGGACAACGATCTGTACAATACACAGAATAACTTCGTTATGTTTACTCTTAGCAAATTATGAGTAAATGTTGAAACTCCGTGTGACATTTGAAGATAAGAAGTTACCATCGAGCTGATGTAGAAGCCTATTGTTGTGAAGTAACAAGACATCATGCGGAAGAAATCAAAGCGATGACCTAGTCTATAAAGATCCCCTACTCAATGTTTGCTCTCCGTTACCACAAGCAACCTTGGCTTCAAACAGAGATATCTGGTTCAAACCAACGTCTCTTCCTTTCCCTACTTGGATGTACTCATGATGAGTGACGTTACCACGTCTCAGAGTTGAGTTGAAAACCTAGAGATATACATACATGAATCAATGATGAGTATAATTTTGATGCAAACGTGTGACTTCCATTAATGAAGAAGTTCAGAATCTGACCAGCAAAGATATCTTCGCTAAGATTTATTCCTCGTGAGGCTTTGCTGATACCACCCCGTGTGATGTGGAAGAGTCTGTCAAAGACATCAGGGTGACCATAGTGAAACCTAACCCTGTAAATCAGAAATCCAAGGTGTTTGTCTGTGTCAGTTAAACGATATTGAGATTAACAGCTACTTAATTTTCAGTTATAATGAGAGTACAAGCTTCAAGTTTTTGAGTAAGCAATAATGAGTAGAACGAAAGACGGAAGACCATGACATACTTCAGAGGAGCTGCCAGGACTCGTTGACCGATGGTAACAAAGCTTGTTTCTTGATTGGACATAAACCAGGCTAAAGACGAAACACTGCAAGTACCATGCCAAAGCGAAACAAATATAAATATCAGCTATCAAAAGAAGGAAGTTCTATACCCAACAAGACGAACATAATAACCAAATTTTCCCAAATACCTGCCAGTAAAAATATGTTCTCTGAAACCAAGAATAGTGGGTGGACGTACTCCATGATTTTCATTGAACTCTTCGAGCAGGTTCCTCATTTTAAGTGCTTCTTCCAAGTAATGGTCCTATTAATTAGATACTATTGTATGTAAAAATCTTCCAACAAGAAATACTCCACTATTTCTATATTGCAGAAAACTGCCGGTTGGGGAAAATAGTTACCTGATTCATGTCAATAGCCTGGAGAGCTTCTCCTCTTGTAAATATGAGAGCATGGTTCTGGTTTTCCGGTTTTCCTTCTCCTATTTTTGCTGGACCAGGCAGTTTTATCCGATATATTTCCTTTGAAAAGTAACAGATACAAAGTTGTAAATCTTCATATTCTGGAATAGGAAGTTGTATCTAGTTATCTGTTCACATATCACAAATAGTCAGATTACCTGATCAAGATTGTCAACAGCCTTGATAAGCACCGAGTAGAAAACTTTTTGCACTTTTCCTCCATCTCGTTCATCTACCTCATCAATGTATGCTACACGGAGAGAGGGATTGCTGCAGCATAGTATATGAAAATGAGTCTAACCAGAGAACCAACCAATGTATGAAAAAAGAATTCCTAATTTCTGTATCTATTCAGAAATATAGATGGAAGAGGGACTTACTTAACAATTAGGTTCAGAATGTCAGTAGCTCTCCGGTCCCCACTTCGCTTCTGATTTCCATAGTTCTGACAGGTAGCAACGTAAGTAAATTTGAGATCTGCTACTGCCTCTAATTGAGCGTGTATGGATCTCTGACTTTTCTTGTCCTCCTCAGTTGGCTCTGAAATGGCTTTGTATCCTGCTAATATTTCTGTAAACACAAGAAATGTTATAAGTACATATTGTAGGATGTTGAAGATATTCTCGTTATGGAACTATAAATACTTCACAGTTCGCATATTGATCAACATTGCTTCCGTATTTTGGTAGTAGAATGACATAGTACAGTGAGTTGATAAAACTTGTAAGTTGCACCTGTATAACTGATTTTAGTTTAACACAAGTCAAGTAATCCTCACCTTGTTCATTAGCCATGTCAAGAAAAGCCTGAAGCTTTAGTGCCCGCCTGTAATACATCATTCCTCTAACTGCAAGATACAAAAAGCTGTAAGCAACAATAAACTATATAGCTATATACATAGGCATGGAAGGAATAAGTTACCTGTTCTAAACAAAGTTTGTCCCCGCAAGGAAACCCAGTGGCGCAGCTGCAATATATTTTCGTCATTCTCCAACACAGAAGTTTCATCTTTACAACCAAGCCGCTCCAAGAAGTTAGTCCACTCATCTGAAATGGTGGGCCATATAAATTACTAAAAGCATTGAGAAGTAACTTTATCCAACAGCAAGAGCTCATCAACAAGGCATACCTGGGAAGATCTTCTGCAAATAGTAGACAACTGATACACCATCTTCATTTTCCATCTCAAGGTCGTTCTTAGAGTAGACAGTTTCCTCACTATAGTACGGAGTCATAACGCTGTAAATGCAAAAAGAAAAATCTAAAGTTATAGATAAGGGAGAGCTCCTCTCTGCAGTACGAATTCATAATAGCCCATTTAATCAACAACATGAATTGTAGATTATATGTTTATTCCAGCCAAAAAACATGAATTAAACGGAAGAGATCGATTACTTAGCTGTACATAATTATAAAAGGAGACATATACTCTGTTTAAAAATGGTAATAATCAGAGAACAGACCTGAAAGAGAGCATATTTCTAACACGGGGAGCTCGTGGCATATCCATAAATAGTGAATTTGCGAAGAAGGCAATCCTTCTTCTTGCTTCTAGGTTTGTTGGAACATCCATTGCAGATTCTTTGACCGTCAAGAGTAAGTGAAGGCGTCTTATCTACAACAGTGAATTAAATCATAATGTTGAAAAATGGTCTATAGAATGCAGAATAACCATAATGATAGTCCTTAGATGTCATCTTTCAGGATATTACCTGTTCATCCCATTGAGCAGTTAACACCGGTGGAAACAGTATAGCAGGTTTTTTGTCAGTACCAGCAAAAAGTTGCCTTCCAGATTCCTTGTTAGTATGCCCAAGCTCTACCAATTCGCTGGAGAAAGGTATCAGTCATGTTTATTGTTGTTTATATAGATACTGGTATATATATATATATATATTTGTGTGTGTGTGTGTATTTATGTACATATTCACTTATGCACTAAATTAAGTTTCCAGTTTTCGAACTATAGATATATATATATATATTCCACTCACCGGATCTCATTTTTCATCATATCTCGAGTCACTACTTCCAACATATCTTGCAACAGCAGCACCACTGTGTCTCTTTTGGATGGATCTGCATCTTTCTGCAGCATCATAAGTTAACACAGGTATTTAGTTTACCAGATAATAATAACAGTTCACAAGTTATTTCACTTCTATCAAAATTTATCCTTAATCGTCTGTTAGTTAAAATATTTCCACATTAGAGCATGAGTTAGTAATGAAATGGTATTTCCCTCAACTAAGCAAACACAGAATAAGGGTTGAAAACGTGACTTCCTACTGAAAGGGGCAGACAACTTGGCTTGTAATTAATAATAAACAAACCTAAATTTGGGGCTTGCACCCACTCTGAAACAATCTTAAATCAATGACAACGTTAACACCAGTATGTGATTCACTTACTAAGATTTCAACGAGCTCAACAAATTTAGTGCAAAGAGCAGGTAAAGGAGCCATTCTGAAATTCGAAAGGAAGGAATTCTTTGATATATTGCTCTCCACCTCTTTGATGATGATACCAATAATCCTGAAGCGTTATATGTGATGGGTTAAAGAAACTACTTTAGAATCATAATAGAGGAGTTTTGAAACACATATATGTATGCCAAAGTCTTAGGAGGATAAATGTTATTACACTAAGCACATAAAGTTGAGACATGGTAGAGAGTTAAAGAGCCATTAGTTTGAATGGAAGGGAGCGTAGGTACCCTTAAGATGTTAATGAATTTTTTAAGTGCTTCATGAATCATTATCAAGAACTTCTCTAATAAATGAGGAAATACCTTTTTTCATTCTCCCCAATTACTAAGGTATGCAAGACATGTTTAAAAGATTCATAGCATTCAATGACAGCACATTTCATGTAGTCATCTGCACATATGCGCTTCCAAAGGTCAGAATCTTTTGTTCGAAATTGAGCTGCCATATCCAGTGCTATTGGTATCTGTAACAAGAAGAGAGCTTTAACAATAAGAAAGAAATACAATCGGTTTATGTGATGGAAAAAGAAAACCACTAACCTTGCTTGCAAGCAAAAATGGTGGCCACTGAATTAGTTTCAAACTAGGATCTGAAGTATAAGGAACAAGCAGCAGATCCATCTCCCTGGAACAAACAGTTGGTTTTAAGACATGGAAAATATTGATTCCATATAAGTGGTTGTATAATTCCTAAGTCGTTACCTATCACTAATGAGATCTTCCTCGCGGAAGCAGCAAATGATTTCATTCCAGAGTTGGGAAAATTTTGCCGCTTCAGTTCTTCTTGCTGCAGTGACCTGCATAAAGATAAAATTTAGTATGGTTCTTCCTTTATAAAAATAAAAACCCATCACTTGTTTTACCTCTGCAAATCTTTTCGACAAAGAAAACCCTCTTCTCCTTGTTTTATCAGAGGGAACCAGGTATGTGTTAAATGCACCAGGTAAAGATTGGAATCTTGACCTTAGCATTCCAAGCGTTCGTATCTGGGAGAACAATACATATGAGGTTGTCTTACAAAATTTTCATGTAGGAAGATTACAATTGTCGCAGTTGTCTTTGATATCTAATGAATTTTCATAAGGAGGTATGCGTTTAAACGACAGTCAAAGGCACTTCTTAAAGAGGATCATAGCTACCATTAAATAGATAGATATCAACTTTTTACCAAAAAATAAAGATGGATATCAACTATTCGGAAGAAATAGTAGTTTATAAACCTATGGATTACATTAAATAAGTGAGTAGAATGGATCCAGAAAGTATTACCTCTCCCAAACGATCGAAAGCCCCAAGGACACCACCACATATTGTGGAGAAAATAGCATACCAAATTTGAGTGTCCATAAAATAAACCTGAAGTTAAATTAAGGAATCTAAGACATCCAGGACTTTTTATTTAGTTCATTTAGAAGTGTAGTTGCGAAAATTATACCAGAATTACTGGTAACCAGAGCGATACCACTGCTCCATAGTTGTGTTCAGCTGCATGGAGAGTCGAATCATTTATCTTACATGATACACAAAGTATATTATAGCTTCAATCAAAAAGCATAAGCAGCTACGTTACCAGTGGGGAAAAACTCATGCCATTTATACTTTACATGGCGAATGCTCATAATTGCATTAGTTGGCTTCACCAAAAGTTTCACCTGGGAGACGACATAAGAGATATGTATGAAAGGTGAGTGAGTGCTATTATGATAGTTCGAACATCAGGTCACATAAATTTTTACGCAGTGTCAAACCTGCAGAAAGTAGCTAAATGAAAATTTGCAACAGAAAAGCAGCAGCCAGAATATCGTATACCTGCAAACTTCAAAGAAACATATTTACACAAAATAGTGACTTTTAAACTAATGATATGTATTTCTTTATGTGCAATCAGTTCTTCAGTAGAACTTGTTTAGCTCCCTAAACTCACTTTATGAGTGCAATTTGACTTTCATGCATTCCTCTTCCCACATATATCCTTGGCTGAAAAGGCAAAACATTGTAAACATCAGTAAATGGGTATTCAAATAATATATAAGATATTTCCTAGCATAAACCATATTCGAAAACTTAATCAATACAAACAGAATACAAAGTCAAACTATCCTCTCAACTTGCATATACATATAACTAACCAACAATACAGCAAAATATGTCCTGAGTTGCAGATAATCTCGGATTTTAAGATTCAGAGATCTTCTAACATGCCCAAGGGTTTTGATGACTAAACAGAATAGAACTTTCATCCAGAACCAAAAGAAAGAGAAGAAAATAAAACCCAGCCTCCATACCTGTGACCACCATAAAAGCAATCGAAATATATGCCAATCTGAATTCTCGATCCAGCGTCGAAGCATTGGAAAAATGAACATGACAGCTGCCAGCACATTTGGAAGCAAATACAGTGCTACAGCCATGATGTAAAGTGGAGGAACGCCTTTAACTTGTGGAAGAAATGATAGCCATTTTTTCAACTGCCCAGGAGCAAAAGAGACAGACTGGGCGTAACAAAGGGGCAAAACAACACACCAAGCGAGACTGACAATGATCTTGAGAATATTTCTCAAAACTTCAGTAAATTTCCACCTATGATAACCTGGGAAGTTTAAGATAACGTCCAGGACACCTAGCATAGAATCAAGAAACACGATGATCTTATGTCCACCAAAAGTAACCAAATAATCAATATAGACAACCTCCAGACAAAAGAAAATTCTTTCACAGAATAAAGGCAACATACTTTGAAGGAAACGTAGAAAAGCCGCTGTTATAAAGATACTAGAGAGTGCATATAAAACATCCTTGCGCAAGATTTCCCTCAGATCTACTCGTTCAAATGCAAGAATGATCATTGCCTGTATTGGAAAGTCGAGAGGTCATTATGACTGGCTCAAATTATTAGGAACAATGCGATAACTCCTTCCAGACTTCTAACCTGGAGTGCTAATAGATAGAATGTCCAGAGTCGGTCAAAACTGTGATATATGTGCCAAAATGTTCGAGTTTCCGTGAAATTGGATTTGCCTGTGCTTCCTGCTCTTTTCGATGATCCCTTTTTTCCCTACCAATTAGTGAAAAATCGAAGAAATACTGATTAGATCAATATAGGCAGGAAAACAGCTAAATAAACTACAAGGGACTACCTGTGTCATATCACGGGTTGATCTGAATAAATCTCCATCATCACGCATTGGCCAGCCAAGAGAGAAGCAATCCGGAGACCTATATAACAGTAATGCAGAGATGAGTGAGCAGCAATATGTCCCAACAAAGTAACGTTCAATTTAGACTCTAGTTCAATACCAGAAATATTCGTTCAGATCATCATAATTAGACCAATCTGAGTGAGCAGCCTTGCCAGTCGCATTCTTTTTTGCTTCCTAATTCATAGAAAATTCAAGTATGGTGTATATGAGGTCATAAATCTTAGGACGCCATCGACCTATCAGTCAAACATGTACCTTCTGAATTACACGGTAGATTGGTGTAATAACTTTACGTAGAAATGCCTCATTATCTCCTCCGTAAGAAGGCTTAATATTTTCTCCAGTAACGATGCTGACATTTCCAGCCAATAGACCATGGAGTTCATAAGCCATCTGGCATTACCGAGAGATAAATTCTTATGTACTCTTACCTTTGACCCATGATACAGCCAGAACACCAACAAAAAGGTAAATAGAAAATTTTGAATGTATTACTTACATTGTGGAAAATGTAGCACAAGCATTCTGGCATGAAGCGAATATTTGCAGCTTCACCCCATATGAGAAGATACAAGCCCATGTAGAGTATCTTCCGCTGTTGTATATCTTGAGCACTTTGAGGCAGCCTTTGCATATTAAAAAAGTGAGTTTTGATTGCAGTATGAACATCAATGAAATAAATTTCCCATCCAAGCCACTTATAAGGAAATTGTTGCCTTCTACCTTAAACTGTGTTTACGTCCTAAAAATTTGCACCAGTTCTTGTAGTTCTTAAAGAGCTTTGTCATGATAGCATCAACGGATCTGTCATCGAGCTGCAAAGATTAAACAGATGAAGAATTATTTGCTAAAGGATAAGTGTTTAGTAGATGAAGATAGATACTGAATTGATGGAATATTGAGATATTGCTCTGTTTTTCTATCAGCATTGGACAATTATGTTCAAAGGTCCTTGAAAACAAACCCTAAAACCAATTACCAGTCTATGGTGTTGCTCACAAGGTCTCTGAACTTAAATCAGACCGTATATAAGTGAACAGGCGAATTTATATATCAAAGGTACCTTGTTTAGAGGTTCAGGCTTGGGAGTCAACCGTATGTGATTATCAGCAAGTAAACAAACCAGATGCTCCCTTTGATTTCTGACGTTATCTCTCTGTGAAAAAAAGAGAGTAGAAAGTGAAAAATATGTCTCCACTAACTTAACGTTTTAATCTTTTAAGATCAACAACTTGCCTGGAACCCAAACATAGCTCTTAGCCAGTCAAGAAGATCCAGATTTCCTGATTTTTTGCGGTGCTGCTCAAATCCAGTTGGCCAGTTCAATCCACGAGTGTTCCCCAAGGCAGCTACAGCAGCTTTGACCTAGACATTAATCAGCATTAGAGGTATAAAGGCATATATTAAAAGTGAGAGACAGTTGGATTAAACAATCAAAAGAATTATTCAAATAGTATGTACCTCCTCAAGCTGCATAGCAGACTGTGATGCCCCAGCAGAATCTAGTGGAAGAATGTTGTACGGTGCGTATATTTCGTTCTTTTCTTGGACATCTCTAGCAGCTGCAATAATCTACTCAGAAACACATATGGAAAATTTCAAACTCCCGTCTTAGTTACCTAAATAAGGTATATTTTAGTAGCTGTCCTGGTTGCTTTGAAGAAAGATACTTTGGACACTAACCTCAGGAGCTACTGCTTCAACTTTCTCGTTCTTGTTTACTGCCATCAGTACTTCAAAGAGGACTCCAGCCGTCTGGTATGCTTTACCAAGCTGTGCTCTGCAGATTCACAAATTGCACCAGAATAAGAACATTTTAATCGCTGTATCTTCAAATCGTAATTCTAGCATGACGGAAGTTTGGAAATTATAAGTGTTGTTATACACACAAAAAATCATCGCACCTGTCTGCTTGATCTCCTTGGTCAAGTGCCCTGACATAGTGTTCATAATATTGTTGATAGTAACTCTCAACTTCCCGTCCATCGGTTTTCTTCACCCTGGAAGCAAGACTCGAAGCATTGTCCTGTGTCGTAAAAGATATTGTTACTTGTACATCTATTAATGCCAGAAGAAAGTGTCATTTTTCACATCATTTCAAATGGATATTCTCAAATATAAAATCTCCGTATGCCTATTTACTGTGTGCAACTAAAAGATGGAATACTAAGAGATGATTACCCTTTCTAATCTTTGAAAGAGAAGTGTCTTGAATTGTCTCACACCTCGGCCACTAGAGCTTGGATCCAACCTATGAGCTTTCTCGAATGCATAAAATCGACCTGTATACGAAGACAGGGAAATATCTGTGAAATTGAAGTAGTTCAACTTTATCCTAGAGCAAAAAAATAAAGAAACGCAAATTCATACAGAGGTAGGAAACACGAGGGCGCTCATGTTCAATCTCAGCAGCAACACGCAATATTGGGGCAATGGTGCCGAGAGAGGCCGGAACCACCTCATGGTCAAAAACTTCAATCGAAACTGTTGTAGCGGCACTACGAGATGGCCGCCTCATTAGCCCCTGAGGGCCAGAGTCTTGAGATGCACTGCTTTGAGCCATCTCTCCCTGTAAGAAGCATTAGATGCTAATGATTCCCAGAATTTCAGAATTAAAAAAAAATCAAAGGATCTAGTAGCCCAAAAACAGCTTTAAATGTTGAGAGATTAGGATGCTATGTACAAATTTTACGTAAACAACAATTTGATGAGCACAATAGGTTACAAGCTATTGAAATTCCGTTAAATTCTAGATTATTCCCTGCAACCAAAAAGTTTCGGAAGAACATGCACGTAATCAAAATGCAAATCGAGCTAAGAGAATTGAAATCCAGTAGACAACGAAACAATAAATAATTTAAGGAAACTCAATCGACAGGATAAATCTCTGCGTCGAAATCCTACGAAAAACGAAAAAACCTCATGTTCAATTATGTCCAAAATGCATAAAAACAAAATGGAGCTAATGCAATCGAGAACAAAAAAATCGAAAACTAGACATTCTGTTCAATGATCATCAAATTTCCAAAACAAACAAATCACGGAATCTGAAATCGGCAGGTAAAATTTCCGCAATCGTACACAAAAACAAAAATGACAAACTCACGTTGCATTCGCAGAGATTTTAGATCCCCTTCCCTGGAAACACAGAAACGAAAAACGAAAGTAATCAAAAAAAGCAATCGAAGGATATATTGATAAAACCTAGAAGGAAAGAGATTCACCAGCTGAAGCAAACTCGAGGCGATAAAATTTCGCGTCGCGCATGAACACGAGAGAAATATCAAATTGAAATTACGGAGGAAGAAGAAGAAAGAGAGAGAAATCAAAGATGGGTTTGAGGTGTTTGTTTTACGGTTGTAAGAGAATGGAAGGGAGGGAAATGAGAGAATATTGTTTAGTTACAGAGAGAGGCGACACGTGGCAGATGGCGATTGGATTTTAAAATATACGTACATTACACACTATGACGTTGGGAATATAGCCGATTCTTAGAGCATGATTATTAGAAAGATCGTATAGGGTCTCTAAAAAAAAAAAAAAAATTTGTAAAAAACGAACTAATACGGGTTCGCCACGTGGCGAACCCGTATTGGTCCGATTTTTACCAAAATTTTTTTTTTTTTAAGAGACTCTATAGAGTCTCTCTAATGGACATGGTCTTATGTTTTCCACAATTGGACCTCCGTTTCTTTCTCTCTTTTTTGGGAAATATTAGAAGAAAAAGATTTTTGAAAAAAACATGTCTTTTTTAGACTAAAATCTTATTACTTTCTTGACCAAAAAAACTAAAAATCCTATTACTTTTAAATTATTAAATTTTAGAGACAAAAAATATCTCCTAATAATATTTCTTTCGACATATGCCCAACTTCTTAAAAACATCTTGTATATTATTGATTTAATAACAACTAACTTTCTTAAAAATAAACAATATAATTTTGTCAAAAGACAAAATAAATTCATAACTCAAATTCTTTCTAAACGATAACATGCGTAGTTACGCGACTTCTTGAAATTAAATTTTGGAAAAAACTGCATGTAAACAAAAGCACTTCTCATAAACTCAGATGTAATATTATCTAAATTTTACATGAAACTAGTTTGTTAGTTGAGATTTAAATGAAGTTTAACAAATTACCAATTAAGATTTTTATTTACAAGCATATAAATTTAGGTGTGAACCCATAAAAGGAGACGTGTACATTTTTTCATCAAGAGGGGGCATCCGAAATGTCTAATTGTATACCAAGCTCCAATTCCTTGCGGCTGTCACGGCCAAAATAGTTTTTAATGTAGTCATTATATTTATTTTTGTAATCCTTTACCACAACCTTTGCCTTGTAACGTTACTTTTGTTAACCATAAACCCAACACAATCAATCTGGCCTATTAAGGTCCATTTCCTAATTACGAATTTCTGTTAATCAGCACGAAATCAGGAAACCGAGGTGAATCAACAGAACAATTAAATGGCACACAAATTGTGACGCACTGATTAAAGAGTACTTAATGACGAAATTAATTAACATTAATGAAAAATATCACAGAGCACAGATAAAAGAGACAGGCCGTAAGACGTAGAAGGGGATCTTTTTTCTGGAAGATTGAGCTCGGCTTTGGCAAAGAAGTGACATTGCTGAATTGATAAATCTTAGTTCTCGATATTGTATTATCGCAAACACTTTGTAATCTCATATTCACTTTCTAATAGAAAATTGTTTTCAGCATAAACAATTTGGTGCCCACCGTGGGGCCGAGTAGCTTTCTTCCAGATAAAATATAGTGTTGAGCAATGCCTTGAACTAGAAGAGGAGTACCACTAGTACAACCCGAAAACGTTTAAATCAGCGACTCTGATCGTCGAGAGTTGACAGATTCAAAGAGCACAGAGCAGCAGTCCCGGACTCCAAAAACATGGATGGAAACAAGCATGTATCAGCCTCGTTTGACTCGAATGATGCGGAGCTCTGTGCACTCGTGGCACAACTGGCAGAACAAGCGCGTCAGAGTTAACAAAGAAACAAGATCTTGGCGGAACAAATGGAAAAGCAAAGCAAGCAATACCAAGATCAGTTGGAGGACATAAACCGGTCCAACGAGGAGCTCGTTTGCACTCTATCTTGGAGGCAACAATAAGCGCCGAAAGATGTAGAGCGCGCTCAACAGGGCGGACTCGGAAGCGAGCTTCCAGAACTGCTAAAAGATGACTCAGATCGCCACACCGAAGAGTCAGAGAGGATGACACACTTATTGTCAGTGATGTGAAAGACCTAGGAGGACTACAACACAATCATGACACAAATCCATCATGCGATGAGCTTAACTCCAGAGGTACACTGCGTCATTGAGCAAACGCGCAGTACGCCGTTTACCCCAAGGGTATCAACGACCAAAATTCATCAAATAGGGAAGTTAAAGTTCCCACAATATCGCGGTGATTCTAATCCCGCGACATTCTTCAAGTCATTCCAATGGGTGGCAGACAGATGTTACCTACCACCATCAGAGTAAGAAGCAAGATTCAGTCGATTACTCGCAGAAAACCTGTAAAGAGCAGCGTTAGATTGGTTCTCAGCATTAAAACCAAGTTCGATTGACGGATTCGAACAACTCCCTTAAGCGCTTCCAGCACAGTAATCAATCTTCATCGAGAACCGAGTCACCGCTAAAACATTAATGAAGCTGAAGCAAGAAAAGTTCAAACCATTTCGTCAATACATAGAGCGCTTTAAAACGGCAAAGGCAAAGAGTGCACATTTGAGTGACGAGGTAGTGTTAATCGCATTAGACTGCGAGTTATGGCGAAAGTCCACCTTTCGAGTAAGTCTCATCCACAACTCTCCGAACAACCTCAACGACGCGCTCCACAGGGCGACAAATTATACTAACTAGGAGGAAATCAAGGGACTCATACACATTGGAGAGAAAACACACATACACATTGGAGAGAAAACGTGCCCACATGAGGAACGATGATTATGACCCAAAGAGGTTTCGTGATAATCATCAGGCCATAGGTCACGACCTATAGAACTGAATAACCTTGATATATCTCAGGGAGGAAGGAAAATGGCGCGAGGGAGTGAAAAAGGAATGGACAGAGCGTGGAGACTCGATTAGGCGGGGTCATTTTGACCAAAGTTCCTTAAGGCCATATCACCACGACAAGGAGGATAACCCACAAAAGTAGAAAACAAGGGTGAATTTCATAAAAGGAGGATCGCGATATCGCATGGAATCCGTGAATTCAATAAAAGTTCACCAATGCAGAGCCAGCCAACCACGATGGCTCCGGCTAGAGGATCAGCACGCTGACATTATTTTCTGGCACAAAAATGCTGCCGGATTGAATCATCCACATGACGACACATTAGTGAACCAGTTGGACGTATCAAGAGTCGAACTGGTGCACATACTAATTGACACAAGAAGCTTGGTGGATATCCTTTTCCATGACGTTGTCCTAAAGATGGATCTCAGGAATCCAGAGCTTGACAACACGCAAACCCCGCTAATAGGATTTGCAGGAGAAACAACAATGTCTCTAGGAAGAATCACACTGTCAGTCAAAACCTGCATAATAAGGCGAATGACAATGATCGTTGTAGTCGATAAAACGGCCCCATACAATGTGATCCTTGGAAGCCTTGGCTATACGCCATGAAAGCAATGGTCTCATCGTACCACCAATATTTAAAGTCCTTGACACCCCGAGGAGTGGCAATGATAATAGGAACCAAAGCATGAACAAACAATGTTATGGAGAAAGTCATGCGCTAGCCAAGACCAACACAGTATTAACCTTACCTTGAAATCCATCCGAGTGTTGTGAGAAACATGGAAAATACAAATAACAACGTCAACCCCAAGGTATCTGCAAGCCAATGAACAAGCATAAGCAACCAACAAAATCATCCTTAGCTGCCTCAAGAAGAGATTGAATTCCAAAAAATCGACATGGACCGTGCTATGGACATACTAAACAACTCCTAGAACCTCAACAGGCGAAACACCTTTTGCTTTTGCTTTTGGAATTGAAGCAATGCTTCTTGCAGACAACGCCGACCTAATCGACAAGAAATGGGATCTCACTGCACTTAAGGTGCAAATTTATCAGCAAGTCATAACCAAGCATTAGAATTTCAAGGTTAAAGAAAGGAGATTTGGCGAAGGAGACCTAGTCCTGAAGAAGGTTTTTGAAACCACCAAAGAACTAAAGGTCGAAGGCCTCGCCTTCACCTCGTTTGGGCGTCGTGCCAATTTGATCTTGAAGAATATCGGATACAGCCTCATCCGTAATCACAACAGGTTTGATGAGTTCCTCGATAACAAGATCAGAAGTCTCCAGCTCATCGACGAGAGCTTTTCCTCCAGAACACAAGCTTCAAGTTTAGCCCGCTCTCCCGGGAAATTGAAACCACCGCGCTAAATGATTTTTAATAAGCGGAGGTTATTGAGCTATTGTTGGAGGAGGCAATTGTGAAGATCGTACTCCGTCCACCGATCCCACTTTGCTTTAATACCCTTCAAGCGGACTTTAAGTTGTGCATCCTTCGCAGAAGCCTTTTTCGACATGCGAGCAACCTCCATGGCCAACGCCTTAACCTTGGTTGCTAGAGTCACTTTTTCATCAGAAAGCTGAGGTGATACCCATCGTGCACAAGCTAGGCGTCCCGTTTCCGCAACGAACTTAGATCTACTCACTCTAGTTTAGGAACGATGTATTAACGCAGTTCTACTCTCGAAATTATAGTTGGCCTCAACAATATAATCTACATAACTTCATGAACAATGTCATCAACAACCTTAACTAATGAACATACCTAAAATGGACCATTTACCTAGATTAGTAGGACCCACAGAACGGTCAAGTGCTAATGTGTTGGAAGGGGAAGCATGACAAGTGCGACAATAGCCGTCACACACTCACGCGTGAAAGAATCCTAATGGTAGTTTCCCTCCAAAAGCTTGGCCAGAACCTCAGAAAGATCCCCCGCAGTTTGCAAATCGAGAACAAATACAAAACAGCAAAAAGAAAAGTTAGCACGAAACAAGTGACGAGGAGTTGATTGATATTGAACAAAAGACGGGTACAATTGAGTCAAGGGGATTTACAACGAGAGCAGGACCGCAGATAACACCATAAGAATCAGAAAACTAAGGGTGTATTTCTCAAAAAAAAAACTGAAAAACCACAATATCAACCAAAAGGAGCCCCTTCCGGAGAACGACTCCCGGGGACCTCGAGCACGACTGAGGTGATACCCATTGTGCGTTGCCACCGACGTAGAGCCTCGTTGATATATATCGACTTATAATGCGAGTCATAGAGCTCGCCTCCCATTACCGCAACTTTTTGACTATTATTGGTCTGAGATCGTTGCCGTTCTGAACTAGCCAAAGAAGACGTTTCATTTACCATTAGATTTTAGACCACAACAGTTGTCAAAAGAGGTGCTTACCGCATTATATTGACCACCAAAAAATAAACAGCAAAGTGAACTAAAAGAGTCTTCAGTTGTAAATGAAGTTAGAGAAACAACCTCCCAAATGTAACGATCATTAAAGAAACTAGAGCGATCAATTCCGACCTATGTCCTGGAAACAAAGAAATAGCAAAAGTAAAAGAACAAAACGTCGCATCAGATACTAAAAACATTTCTGGCCCAGTAAGCGGCAAAACATTCTGAAAGTGATGACGTGTCAGCTAAAAACCATCAAAGGCCAATAAATGGCCTAGTAACTAAAGTCGACAAAAAACTTCTGCAAAAATGAATCAAAAGGCCAAAAGGGCCCATCATGAGTGACCCACATGAACTCATTAAAAAAGCCGAATAAAAAGGCTAAAATAAATAACCTAAAGACAAGGTATTCACGCATTCTCAGCTATTCAGCGAGCGCCTTGAAAATGAGTCACATAAACTCAATAAAAGAAAGCAAATATATAGGAAATATGCTTACGCGCGCTCAACTACTAAGCAAGCACCCTGAAAATGAGTCACATAAACTCAATAAAAGCAAATACGCCTATGCGCGCTCACTCATACGATAAACAAAATTTTAATTGATTAAAACCCTCCCGGGCCAAAGGTTCAAGCAAAAAAGATAAGAGGTGTAATTAAAATAAACTAAGTTTAGAATATGTTTAAGTAAGGGGACATCGGCGAATAGTGTCTTCGAAACTCAAGCTAGAGGCGCCTTGATCGGACTAGGTTTGACCAGCAATAGGTTCGACAACACCAAGGTCATGAATGTCAAGCTCGGGGCACCGCGCAACACGAGCTGTTGGTCCAGACGCTGTCCAACTCTTTTCGAGTTCCTATACCTCCTCCTTAGTGAACAGGTACTCGCGAGAACTCCTAGCCATCTCCACGCGAGCCTCACTTACTTGGTACGCCGAGAAACAATGCAACTCTTCCACCTTTTGATCATAAAGTCTTTGGGCTTTCTTCAGTGTCCTCCAGTACTAATCAACAGTGGATGCCTGAGTACGCTAGATTTCCCTCTTCTGGACCCACAACAGCTTCTTGACCTCCTTCACCAAGAGCGCATTCGCCTTCGTCGGCCAGCCCCTTTGACACCAAAGCCGAATTCTGCACTCAAAGAAAAGCAAGCTCAACATCCCTTTTCACTTTGCGCTGGCTCAGCAGAGAGAGGCTAGCCGCAAGGTCCGCAATAGAGCGGTCATCTCTAGCAGGCAGAGTGGCAAGGGCAGGAAATCTCCCATCTGAGTCAAGAGCAATCTCGAACCAGAACATACTATTCTTCCACCCGTCATCACAGTCTGGAACCCCCTCGAGCTATTCGAGGCAAGATGTGCAAATAAAAGGAAGCATATCCCCAGATCGGATCTGCATTTTCACAAGATAAATTTGTAACAAAGTCCTATAATCGAGCTCAACTCCTTGTTCACGAGCAAACACTTCAGGAGGGGGAAAGAAAGTCTGCAACGATCAAAGAAGAACATTGAAGCGCAGAGAAACAGCGGTGGAAAGGGTGATTGGAAAGAGCTACGAAGCTCAATCTACGGTGGGATCATGTTCCCGAGAATGAAATGACTCCGAATCGGCAGTGGAAAGCCCCGAACCGGAAGAAGATCGACCGAAAAGCTTAGATCTTGAATTGGATGCCATTTGGAATAAATTTAGATGAAAGATTAAGACGAAAAAAGATGAAATGAAGACGAGAGTAAAACAAGAGAAGAAAAGTCGCAAATCAAAGATGGAAAAGCAGTGTCAAGAATGACAGGATAGTAGAAAGGCTGGTTCCGCGAATCCCAAATACCAAGACGCCCACTATTCCATGTGCTATTATACACAATCGACGCAGCAACAACAACCCTCGATCTACTCTCTCGCAAATCTGACCGTTCTTTACCTCATTAATGCGCCGAAGTCTGGATATTTGAAAACCCCAAGCGAATCAAGTTAAAGGAAATGAAATCGCTTCCTCATCATTACCACGCTCAAATAAGGAAGGTAGGGGCAATTGTCAACCATAGGCCCAACATGATCAGTCTGGCCCATGAAGGCCCATTTCCTAATTACGAACTCTGTTAATCAGCGTGAAGTCAGAGACCCGAGCTGAATTAACGAAGCAATTAAATGGCTGTGCGGATTGTGGCGTGTTGATTGCGTCACATGATTAAGGAGTACTTAATGACGAAATCAATCAACATTAGTGAAAAAATATCACAATTTACGGATAAAAGGGACATGCTGTAAGACGTAGACTGAGATCTTTTTCTGGAAAATTGAGCTCGGATTTGGCAAAGAAGTGACATTGATGATTTGCTAAATCTTAATTGTCAATACTGTATTCTCGTAAACATTTTGCAATCACATATTCACTTTTAATAAAAAATTGTTTTCAGTATAAACAACTTTCATCAGAGTTTAGTTAGTCTTATAGATCTTTGAATCCTAGTGACTGTTTTCCTGGAGGCAGAGAACAAGAGCTATTAACTAGTTCTTCTTCCTTCATAACCTGCAGCCATTCCAAATTT
>JAKUCM010005511.1:0-17788 GCA_023374145.1 Lepidium sativum
TTTTTATTCAGCAGTATACTTGTTTTGTATTAAATAAGGTAAAATTTATATTTTACGGGTAGATTTATTTTGACTACCTGTTTGGCAAATTTTTCATTTGGTTAATGGTAGACTTTTTCTTATTTGATAGACTTTTGGTTTAATTAATGTAATGATAGACTTTTTAGATTGTAAAACCCTACTTGTAAAATTTCAGTTTTATGATGTCACTAAATACTTCCTCTTCCACAGTCCATCAACATCCCAAAATCGTTTACATTGCAGTGATGATTGAATTCCGATGTTGTAAACGAAAATTTCCTACAGGATATATTATTTCGTAGGATTTTCCTTTATTCCTATACCAATCTTAAAAAAAGCACAAAACTATGTCAAAGTCTACCATTAGATCAAAATAAGTCTACCCTAATACCACACATCCAAAATATAAATTTACCACAAACATCATTAAAACAAGGTCTACCACTAAGCATGTCAATAGAAAAACTGAGAATATAAAAGAGAAATAACCCCACACAACTTACGAAGAAATAAGCATTTACAAGTTATATAAAAAACATAAAAAATGATGGGACACATAAGTTGAATCTAAAGCAAATAAAAAACAAATATTAACAAGAAAAAATGGGACAAAAGGTAATTAAAAAACAATCACGGGATATATAACAATATAAGTTACAATCTAACTAAAGGAATAAATTTCCATTGAATCATTTTAGTTTCAGATTTGACAAGCAAAGCCAAAACATTCAATAAATCAAATCAACTGACTTGTGTAAACCATAATCCTTTTATTTATTGTAATGGGTATAAAAAACAATTTATTGTATTATTCTAAAAAAATGTAATCTAGTAATTACACAAGATTAGTATTATTTTAGTAATACTTTCTTCAACTAAAGAAAGTCAATAATGCAATACCAAATTTCCTCAAAAACTATCATTTTTTCACGCTTCCTGGTTTCTTGTTGAACTTTCATCAATCATAGAGTGCTTATGCTGAATTTGGTAATAATGTATCCCAACAAACCCTTTACACGAAATGTACTATATCCAAATTTCAATCACAGTAAACTTCAATGATAGTAAGTGGCACTAAACTTCTGATTAATTTTAGGCTATTCCAGTCTCAAATCCATTTTAGTTTCAACAAGACCAAACAGAAAAAACAACCACATTAATCAATTCAATAGGTCCAAACACACAACACTTTCCGAAACAATAGAAGATGTAAGAAACTCGGTAAGCAGATGAATCGACCGGAGAGACCTAAACCTCTCTCGCGACCACCGGCCAGATAGCTTCTTCATCGATCTAGCTACAGCCGATTTGGCAAATTCAAGAACAAGGGTATCGATTCAACCCTACTCTCGGTACAATGTAGCACAAATAACACAAAAGAGAGAGAGAGAGAGAATAATCTAAAATCGTGAGCAATTGGCTACAGGATTAAAGATAAAATGTGAAAACCCTAAACCTAGCCGTCGCGATGAAGAGATGAGGAAAAAGGATTAGTGAAGCGATGTTTATATAGGAGAAGGAATAGGGGTATAATAGTCTTTCATTAAACTCTCTCTACGGGAGCTTTCTAGGTCACGATTAGCGGAGATCTGGCCCAGAGAGAGTCTTTTCTCTTTGTCAATCATACGCAATTAAACAGAAAAGCCCATAGGTATTTGACACGTGTATATAGTCTAAGACCCTCTTTCTCAGCTAGAGTCTTTCTTTCTTGCTCAAACCAATAAGATTAGCTTCTCAAAACTGAGATCTGAGAAAAGAGCCTCTTTGTTCTCACGGAGAAAGAGACGAACAATTATATATTCTTAAAACAAAATTATCATTTAAGAAATTTCTTAATCTAGTAAATAAAGTTCATAAGCAGATTGGGATTTGAAATTTGGAATTGATAAGTGAATCAGCGATATCGAGTCGTTATGGAAGGAGTTGGGGGTCGATTAGGTAGGTCCTCGACTCGATATGGTCCAGCAACAGTATTCACCGGACCGGTGAGGAAGTGGAAGAAGAAGTGGGTTCACATCTCTCCTTCCACCAAGAAAGACAGTAATAGCTCCTCCTCTGCCGCAGCCTCCGTCGTTAACGGTGGTTCGGCTTCAGACGGCAGTAATGGATCGCATTTGTTGCTGTATAAGTGGGCGCCATTGTCTCAGGGAAGTAACGGTAACAGTAACGGGAATGAAAATGGTAAAAGTGGGAGTAGTTCTCCAATTGACGATCCGATGACGGCGGCGACGGAAGAGCCTCCACGGCGTAGATACAAATACGTGCCGGTTAGTGTTTGTGGTCTGTGGTTATGTTGATTTTTCGGTTTAGTGAATTGTAGTGTTTCTGTCTTGGTGCTCTGAAGTTGAACAATGCAGTTATTGCTAGGAGTCTGTTTGCTTTTAGGTGACTGCAACAGTGATTAGGGTTTTGCCATTTTGAATTCTTTGGAGTAATTGGACAGGATTAGGCTTGTCGCAGCAATTCAGGATTCCTTTAGTAATTTTAAGTGCTGAATGGAGTAATCATATAAATAGAGGCGTATTCTTGGAATCATGGGGTTTATTAGTGGTTGAAGTTGGGATTTTTTTCTAGGATGATTAAGATTGATTTGAAACTTCGATGAGGTTTAGCAAGGGAGTCAATGATCTTAGCTTAAGACATTGGAGTTGTTGGCTGCAGTATAATTGAATAGTTTCGGATTAAATATTTATAATTTATAACTTTGTATGTCTAACATAGTCTTGAATATCGTGATCCATTTGTATGCAATCAAATGGTGCAGATTGCAGTACTTGAGGAACAGAAGAAGGAAGAAATTACAGAAATTGAAGAAGATGACAAAGTTGAGGAAGATGACAAGGTTGAGGAAGATGACAAGAATGAGGAAGCCAACAAAGTCGAGCAGGAAGACAAGGTTAATGGGGACAAAAGTATAACAGAGTCGAGTGAGGAGAAGAAATCTGAAATGGAGGAAAAGCCTGACATAAATGATGTTCCGATGGAAGATATTCAGGTAAATATTCATTCACCTTAGTCAATTTTATCTGCTCCGTATTTTTATTATACCAGACGGAACTTTAATGTTCTTGTGAATTTGATTGTTTGTGTTGATAACCCCATTGTCCATTGATGGAATCCGGACATGTTACTAACAACCTAACAGTCATTTCTTATGGTACACTTGTTAGAAAAACTGATTCTTTACCGCATCATTCTTACTAGGATTAACTTCCTTGAACTCTTAGTTTCTAAACTTTGTTCTGTCGTCAGCTATTATTGTCATGATGTAATCTTATCTAATTCTGATTTAGTGTTGAATCTTATTGCCACCACCCAGTGAGTTTGAATACCCAAAAACCAGTTCAAAATAGAATGCTTGTGATCTTTTGTTATTACGCAAAGTAGATACTGAACCTCTCATCTGTTTCTATATAGCAGGAGGAAGAAAAACCAGTACAGGATGAAGAAAAAATAGTGAGACAAGATCTAAACGAAAGCACTCTGGATGGAGAGCTGAACTTAAATGCAAATGATGCAGATTCTGAAAATGACCCGAAAGGGGACAAGCCATCAGAAGACTGATTAACAGAGTTGGGTGCATTGCAACCCATGCAACTAGGGTTGGTTCGTCGCCCTTAAGTTCATTAGGAAGAAAGACTACAGAAAGAACAAAGCAGTCATTAGAGATAGACGCAGATTCTTAATTCGGTCTGTACAGCTATGGCTCGTTCATTTTGTTGTTTCATGGAAACGTGCTCATTGATTCAGAACTGAATATTTAATTCATAGGCAAATCTCGTCGTTTTGTCTGAACTTTAATTTGATTCAACATTCTAATATCTTTGTCAAGGACGTAATTGTTTACTTTGAAAGCATGATATGCTCCGTTTATCATTTGAACAAATATCAAAGAGGAATTCTTTAAAAGCATTGAAAATGTTATCGCAGTCTGACCCAGAAACTCGGGGAATGCAAAGAAAATCAAACATTTTGGACTAGAATTTCAAACAGAAGTAAAATGTTATCCAGTTTTCCTTTGAAGGCTCTTCTTCTTCATCATAATTATTCGTTTGCAACAGCAGGTTCGGCTTCAGTTGCAAAATCTTGTCTGTGTAGATCAAAACAAGCGTTATGATTTGGCAAGAGATAAAAGCATCATACAATCAACCAATGCCTATTTGAATCATAAAAGGTTTTAACTTGGATGGCTACAATGTATGTCAAGCACCAGTATGTTCATTATCAGTGCTCACAGCCAAAAGAAATCAGTTTTAACTTGGGCACATTTCATGTAATGTAAGAAGAAATCTGCTATTCACTTAATCTTACTTTATTTTACGAGCAAGCTGGTATATGCCTGTTCCTGCCATAGCAACATTAACGCTGAAGAGGTTCCAGTTTTTCTGTTAACAAAAGTCGGAATCAAAGAATTAAAGATAAACCAGGGATTCGATCATTAAACAATCATCACAAAAACATGGGAGAAGATCATGACAAGAGGTAAAAACTTATCTTCCCAGTGATGGCTATATCAGGAGAAGTGTAAGGAAACTTACCGGATTGATTACCATGCTGTAGCGAGACCAGATAACTCCAGTGCATGTAACCGCTAATGCAAGAAGTTTCAGAGAATACAATTAGAACACTGTGGCATCGCTAGACACAGTGAAACTGATCATGGAGAGTATAGAGATATATAAGCAGTCTCATTTCAATACAAAGCGCGAAATAGCTAAGAACATTAAGAATATGACATACCGATTTGTTGAGGATAGGAAAGTTTCTCTGGAGGTTTCGCAAAGTCAGCTATGTTGGCAATGCTAATTCCCCACTTAAACGTAGGTGCCCAAAAATGAACTGAGAAGGACAAAAAAATGAGAGTCTACGTTAACGAAAATTGTCCACAAGTTACAAAATATTTGATCAAGCAGTTGCTTGATATTCAATTAGAATTGATAGGAGACAAGCTGGAGTTAAAGGTCTAAATGGGTGAAGCGAATCTTAATTATATATAACAGATATGTAATATCAACATATCAATCAATCCTCGAGTTGACGCTAAAACTCATCAATTCCAAAATATTAATCTGACAAATTCCAACAAAAAGTTTTCATTTTGCTAAACTGAAACAAATCAGGACACCAGAAAACCCGCAAAGAAAACGTTGAACTAAGAAAGTGAAAACTCGCAAAATAACCAATTTCAATACATGTAGATTGCTCAATTATCCAAATTTCAATCATCAATTTACCGGGAAACATGGAATAATCGTAATCGATGAAAAATCTATCATCTTCGAATTGACTCACTGGTTTTAGGTCCGGCAGGGTGATTCCAGAGAACTTGAAACCTCGAAGTCGCCATCGAAATTTTGTTCCCAAAACGATGCTCCAAAATATTACCAAAATCGTCACCTTCTGTCTCTCCAGAGATTCTTTTCTCGTTTCCTCTCCCCTAAAAATTCTAGCAAAGGGATGCAGCTAAATCCGATGTCGTTTTGAAAATAATAATTGAGGGTACTATGGTACTTTCAGTTTGTTTTACGGAAGACATTGAACTCAGAAATCTGAAGTCGTCGCGTGGACTTTCAGATATTTGGCAATTGAAATGGCAAAGGTTCAGGCTTTTATTAAATGAGAGCATATGATACGATTTGATAATTGTGTGTAGTAACGAAATCCAATGCTCAGAATTTCTAGTTCATCTTCAAGAAAACGTGAGTACAAGAAGAATTCTTGAGAGGACAAACTCTAATTCGCGCTAAAGTGAAAAAGAGAAATGAAAGCTTCAGAAATCTCCACCGTTGATCCAGCTCTCATTTCGAACGTACACGTGTCCTCCCAAGCTAATCCTGTAACAAATTCTTCCCCTTTCAGCAACCATGACCTCATGGTTGAATGTAGGAAACTTCTGGTGTAAATCGAACAGAAACTTCCAAGTAGCTTCAGTTTCATCGACATTGGACCATTTAACAAGTACCATCGTTGCAGCACGTCCCTGTCTTTGCACCATTTTCCTCTCCGAAATTCGTTCAGGTTCGCAGATCAAAGCATTTGGGACTGATGTAGGTAGTGTTGTGCTCACCAACTTCTTCCCGACATGTTTTTTGAGTTGAGATACATGAAAAACAGGATGGATGCTGGAAGAATTCGGGAGTTGCAGCTTGTAAGCAACCGAACCATACTTATCTAAAATCTTGTAAGGGCCATAATATTTGGGAGATAACTTGTGGTTGCTCCTGAAAACCACCGACCCTTGACGGTATGGTTGAAGCTTGACATATACGAAATTACCCAAGTCAAAACTTCTTTTGGAACGTCGTCGATTGGCCACCTGTTCCATGCGGTGTTGAGCTCGCTGAAGATGAAACTGTAAGATCAAAAGCATATTCTCCATCTCCTGTAAACTCTTAGCTACTACAACTACTTTAGCTTCCCCGAGAAGATAAGGAAGATGTTGAGGAGGTAACTGGCCATATACTGGTTTGTAAGGTGTCATCTGAGCTGAAGAATGAAAGCTAGTATTGTACCAATACTCCGCTAGTGGCAACCATTTAAACCATTGATGAGGTATATCACTACACATGCAATGCATGTAGGTTTTAAGACATCGGTTAACAACTTCAGTCTGACCATCACTCTGAGGATGGTAAGAACTGGAATAATTCAAGGAAACACCTTGGAGCTTGAACAGATCTTGCCAAAAGTCACTCAAAAATATTGATCGCGGTCAGAAACTATCGAACTAGGGAGCCCGTGCAACTTGTAAATGTTATCCATGAACACTTGGGCCACCGAGAAAGCTGTATAAGGATGGCTAATTGCTACAAAATGAGCAGCCTTTGACAATCTGTCGACTACCACCAATATAACACTCTTTCCAAAAGATAGTTGTAAACCTGTGATAAAGTTCATTGATAGATCCGTCCAGTTAGCTGTGGGAATAGAAAGAGAATGTAACAGACCAGCTGAAGCCGAATTATCGTAATTGCATTGCTGGCAAACAGAGCAACCTCTAATGAAGCTTTGAATGTCTTTTGTCATCCCTTTCCAATATAATAAGCTTTTAATCCGTTGATGAGTTGTATCTCGACCCGAGTGGCCTCCAATGCTTGAGCAATGTAACCATTTAAGGATGTTGTTTCTCAAGCCTGCATCTGCAGGTACAACAATCTTGTTCTTCCTCTGTAAAACATTACGAATCCATGCAAAAGGTGTTTTGGTTTCTGGATTGGCATGTAGAGTTGTAATGAGAGATTGTATATGCGGATCAGATTCATACCCCTGCTGAATCTGTTTCACAAAGTCACAGTCTAGTACAAATAATGCCATGTGTAACACCTCAGATCCTTCCACTCTTGAGAGGGCATCAACTACTAAATTCTCCTTTCCCGCTTTGTATTGGATTTTGTAATCCAATTCCAACAGTTTCGGAAGCCATTGCTGTTGAATATGTATGTTTAATCTCTGCTCCAACACGTACTTCAAACTTCTTTGATCAGTTTTGATAACAAAATGACCATTCAACAGATAGTGACGCAATTTTTGAACAGCAAAAACTATAGCCAATAATTCCTTCTCATAGATAGATAAGTGGAGTTGTTTACCTTTCAAATGGCGGTTGATATAAGCTACAATGTGGTTGTCTTGCATCAGAACAACACCTATCCCCTACCCACACGCGTATGTTTCGACTACAAAGGGTCATCAAATAAGGGTAGAGCCAAAACAGGAGAAGAACACAAAGTTGCCTTCAACGTCTCAAAAGATTCATGTACCTCTGTACACCACTGAAAAGAATCCTTTTTAGTTAATAGAGTTAAAGGTCTTGCAATAGTGCCAAAGTATTGCACAAATCTTCTATAGTAACCCGCAAGTCCTAAGAACCCCCGCAGCTTCTTCAAATTCTTAGGAATAGGCCATTCAACCACTTCTTTAATCTTCAATGGATCAGTAGAAATACTCGCAGCCTCAATGAAATGGCCCAAGTATTCCACCCTCTTGGTAGCAAAAATACATTTACTTTGTTTAGCAAACAACATGTGAGTGCACATGAGGCCAAAGACCACCTAGAGGTGTAAAACATGATCGTCCATTGAACTACTGTAGATCAATATATCGTCAAACAATTTCAGCACAAATTTCCGAAGAAATTCTTGAAAAACAGAGTTCATCAACCCTTGGAAAGTGGCTGGTGCATTTGTCAATCCAAATGGCATTACCAAATACTCATAGTGACCAGTATGAGTCTTAAATGCAGTCTTGTGCACATTCGCAGGAGACATACATACCTGGTGATATTCTGCTCGTAAGTCGATCTTAGAGTAAATGTTGGAACCTCCTAATTCATCCATCAAATCTTCTATGAGGGGAATTGGGAACCTATCTTTCACTATTAACCCATTGAGGGCTCTATAATCGACACAAAGACGCCATGAGCCGTCTTTCTTCTTTACCAAAACCACCGGAGAGGCAAAAGAGCTGCAGCTAGACTGAATTGTACTTGCCTTCAACATCTCCTGTACAATTTTATTAATCTCTGTTTTTTTATGAACTGCATACCTATAGGGTCTTTGATTGACCGGATTTGCACCTTCTAGCAGTGGAATGGGATGATCATGGTTTCTTCGCATGGGTGGTAAGCCTCCTGGTTCTTTAAAGATGTCAACAAAATCCATTAACAAGCTGCTAATGGACAGAGGTGGATCTGCTGCTTCTTGTGCTAATAGAAAGTGAGTTCTCACATACCTTCTGTGCTAAACAAAGCATAGATAACTGAATGGAGTCATCCAAAAACTTAGCTAAACGGGAAGCTTTAAGTGATCTCACAAACCCTTCTTGAATACCATGTAAGCCACTTTTCGTTTACCCATTCAAACTTCATAGAAAGCCTTCTAAAATCCCAAGTGACTGGACCTAGCCTTTCCAGCCACTGTATACCCAAAACAACATCCACACCGATAAGTGGAATCACCATGAAGTCATCAGTGAAACTAGTTCCTTGAAAATACCACTGGAATTTTTCAACTCGAGCTTCCACACCAATCCTTCCACCATCAGCCACACAAACCTTGGCATTGTCCCCCGACAACAACCTATGCCCCAACTTAATGGCTGTCGTGAATTTTTCAACTCGAGCTTCCACACAAATCCTTCCTCTATGATGCAGCAGACTCATACAACCTCCCCAAATTAAAATAATCCTTCACAGTTTTTGGCTTAAACATCTTCACTCTCGTTTGTGTCTTCAAACTAAGACGAGCCAAGTAAGTTCGAACAAGTACATCCTCAGATAAATTAACCCGATTTCTTATACATTCAAACTTGTTATGATACTGTACAATACCGTCTGTTTCCTATAAATGTTTTAATTCTGCTAAAGGATCATCCCACAAATCCTGAAATCTCTCAATCAACACTCCTTTATACGTAGACTAATCCTTAAGAACTAAGTAGCCATACTCCGAATTCACTAAAGACTGATGCCAATTCGCTGCTATTTCTTCCATGTGAATCGATGCCAAAGTAACTTTTACATCATCAGATGTATGACCGATCTCAAAGAATTGTTCGGATTTGAACAACCAATCTTTCAAATTAACACCATTAAATCAGGGAAAATCA
Source organism: Lepidium sativum (assembly GCA_023374145.1). Lineage (NCBI taxonomy): Eukaryota > Viridiplantae > Streptophyta > Magnoliopsida > Brassicales > Brassicaceae > Lepidium > Lepidium sativum. The sequence goes on from JAKUCM010005511.1 coordinate 9,628, forward strand.
ATCTTGACTAACCTCGTAACACCATGTCGTGGATGAGGCAGTGAAAAGTTCAAAGAATTCTGCCTTCCCGCTCTAGAATGGTCCAAAATCGATCTTTGGTTCCGCAACTCGCTAAATATCCCCTCAATCGACGAAAATTTTTTATCAAGTGTACTTTCCAGAACCTCAAATTGGTCTTTAATCTCCTCAAATTGCGAATCAATAGTTTGAAATCTCGTCTCCTCCGACTCCAAACGCACCAATGAAGATCGTGTCTCTGGCATTGTCGAGAGAATCGCCGGAATCTGATACCTTTGATACGATTTGATAATTGCGTGTAGTAACAAAATCCAATGCTCAATAACAAAGAATTTCTAATTCATATTCAAGAAAACGTGAGTACAAGAAGAATTCTTGAGAGGACAAACTCTAATTCAAGCTAGAATAAAGAAGAGAAATGAGAGAACAACTCTCTGTAAAAACTGAATAAAAACAATCGTAACCATATTTTTCTTCGTTCTTCTCTTCTTATCATTCTGTTAGAAGCTTCAGAAATCTCCACTCTTAATCCAGCTCTCATTTCGAACGTACATGTGTCCTTCTAAGCTAATCCTTCAACAACATGTATACTGAAGAAGGAGCTTATCTTTCAAACCTTGACTTATCAGATTATATCTCTTCTTCTTCTTCTTCTTCTTCTTCTTCACGGAACTCATAATCCATGGCTCGAACCTTCATCTTGTGGCTTCACGGATTAGGTGATTCTGGACCTGCCAATGAATCCATCCAAAAAGAATTCAAATCCCAAGAGTTTAAGAACACTATGCGGCTTTTCCCTTCTGCTTCATTCAATCCGAATACCTGCAACAGTAAGATTCTCCTAGTCTTTCTGTTTCTTAATTTCGATATCGATTTTCTTTGTAAGTTGCTTTTGTGGATTTCTTTATTCGTTGATTGAACTAAAAATATTGTTTTATCTTCCTGATTCAAATTTTCTTAGTTATGATTTTCATTTTACATTATTTGGCTTTAAGAAGAATATTGCCATTTAAAAGAGAGAGCTAATGCTAGATGTTAATTATCCAACAAGCTGATTCAGAACCCCGAAAACTGCGTCTGATATTATTGATCAAAGCCTATTTAAGCATCCAAAACAGAACCACGATACCTCCTTAACATACGAAACATTTTCTAAAATAAGAAAACAACATAAAATGTGCAGACGTGTTCTTAACAACACTAAACAACTACTCCTACAAATGTGGAGTTCATTATTGAAAGCAAAACTAGTTTACTTCGGCACCTCAATCAACTTGAGCATCTTTCTTAACTTCACGAACGTCTCCAGCTTAAAAGGTTTGGTCATAATTTCCGCTAACTAGTCTTGTGTGCCACAATGTACCAGCTCAACTTTACCTTCTCCAGTCAGCTCCCTTAAGTAATGAAAACGAACCGCAATGTGCTTGCTGTGACCGTGATGAATCGGATTCTTTGAAAGTTGAATAGTCAAGCTGTTGTCACACTTGATCACAATACGTTCTTCAAGAATTTCACCAAGTTTGTCGAGCACTCTAGCCATCCAAACGCCTTGTGTTGCACAGGACACAACTGCTATTTATTCAGCTTCCGTGGTGGACAATGCAACAATAGACTGCTTCTTTGAACTTCATGACACTGCACCTCCATCTAGCATAAACACATACCCTGATGTGCTCTTTCGATCATCCAAATCCCCAGCATAGTCACTATCCGTATAGGCATGAAACCCTTTGCTTCCTCCACGCTTGTACATGATTCCAAGTTCTGCAGTGTTCTGTACATACCTTAGGACTCGTTTCAGTAGAAAAAGTGAGCCTCTGTTGGTTTTTCCATATAACGGCTAGCTAAACATACCACAAATGTTAGGTCTGGTCGGGTAACAGTGAGGTACATTAAGCTCCCGATCATCCGCTTGTACAGAGTAGTGTCGAGAATAACTCCTCCTTCCTTCTTAGAGAGTTTGATCCCTGAAACAATGAGATTGTTCACTCCATTTCAGGTGTTCATCTCAAACCTCTCCAAGACTTCTTTTGCAAACTTCCTCCGACAGATATAGATTTCTTCTTCTTTTTGCAGTATCTCAACACCCAGAAAATATCTCATTCTGCCGAGATCAGTCATGTCAAAATTCCTCTTCATAGATTCTTTGAACTCATTTACCAGCTTCTCACAACTTCCTGTGAAAATCAGATCATCGACATACAAGCTTACGATGAGTATCTGACCTTGCTTAGCTGCTTTGACAAACAAAGTATGCTCTGATGCGTTCTTCTCAAGACCTTCCCTCATGAAGTAACTCTCAATCTTACTGAACTAAGCCCTCAGTGCTTGTTTCAGCCCATAAAGCGTTTTTTTCAACTTGTAGACCTTCCCTTCTTCATAAAGCCTTGAGGTTGGTCAATGAATACTGTTTCTTGTAACTCTCCATGAAGAAAAGCGCTCTTCACGTCTAACTGATAGATGCTCCAATTCTGATAAGCCGCAACTGCAATAATCATATGAATTGTGTCCCACCTTGCCACTGGTGCATCGACTTCATTGTAGTCAACCCCGAATTTTTGTGCATACCCCTGTGCAACTAACCATGCTTTGTGTTTGTCTATCTCCCCATGCTCATTGTACTTTTTCTTAAACACCCACTTAACTCCGATGATGTTTGTGTCTTTAGGTTGATCGACAAGCTCCCAAGTCTGATTTTTTTCAATTGAGTCTATCTCAGCTTTCATGGCTACTCTCCATGTTGCATATGCCATTGCCTTTTCAAACGTTGTGGGATCTGCTACTATAGTGACTGCTTGAAACGCCAGTGTGTCACCAACAACGTGAGTTACAACTTCTTCTTCTGACATAAAGCCACACTCATAGTCTTGCAAGTAAGCAGGACATCTTGTTTGCCTCATGTTCCTAACGGCTGCAACTGGTTCTGCTACAACAGTTTCTGTCTCATCAGTTGCATTGTTTTCCTCTGCAAGCGCTTCAGCTTCATTCTATGCATTCGCCATTGTTTCCTCAGCTGGGAGCTCATCTTCCCAAGGGAGCACCTCAGATTCTGCGTCTGTATCATCGGCTTTATTCCTTCCCCAATCCCGATTCTTTGCCTCTTCAAAAATAACGTCTCTGCTTACTAGAATCTTCTTCAAAATGGGATTGTACATTCGATAGGCCTTTGACTAATCACTGAAGCCTAGGAAGATGCACTTGCAGGTGGGCTTGATTCCACTCCAAGCCTCTTCAGGTGTTTAACTTTCCAGGGGTGCTGTAGGGCTTCGATTCAAGACGTATGTGATCCATCTAACTCCTTCAGCCCAAAACTCTTTCGACATCTGTTTCTCTGTAAGTGTGCTTCGAACCAGATTCATGATCGTTTGATTACGCCTTTCTGCCACCCCGTTTTGTTGGGGAGTGTAGGCTGCAGTGAGTTGTCGTTTAATCCCATGTGTATCTGTTCTGAACAGAACTCTCCACCTTTATCTGTTCTGAGACAACATAATAACATGCCAGATTCCTTTTCTACACTAGCTTTGAAGTTCTTAAACATTCCACAAGCCTCAGATTTCTCTGCAATGATATAACTCCACATCTTCCTACTGTGGTCATCAATGAAAGTCACAATATACCTCTTGTGGCCAATTGAAACCGGAGTGATTGGTCCATAGATGTCAGCATGAATCAACTACAGATTCTTTGTTGCTCTCCAAGAGGTTTTCTTCGGAAATGGTCCTCTCTTTTGTTTTCCCACCATGCAGTTCTCACACACCTTCTTTGTTGCCTCAATGAGCGGGAGACCTCTGACCATTTGCTTGTGGCTCAACATGTGAAGACTATTGTAGCCTAAGTGTCCAAATCTACAGTGCCATAGATGAGCATCATCTATGGTTTCAGTTTGGAAACAGGAAACCATTCCTACCTCTTGTGCCACGATTATGAACATCCGATTGGTGCTCATTGCTGTCTCAATGATGAGTCCTCTCATTGGGTGATAGATTCTACACACATTGTCTCTTATGAGAACTGCCAGACTCCTCTCTTGCAGCAGACCAATGCTCATGAGGTTATTGCTAAGCTCTGGAACATAGTACACATCTTGTACGACTTGAATCATACCATTCACCTTGATCTTGATGATGCCTTTGCCTTGCACCATCATCCCAGCACCATTTCCCAGTTTCCCTGAATGGCGAAAAGTCTCATCCAACTCTGAGAACCATTTATTGTTACTGGTCATGTGGTTGCTACATCCACTGTTGAGGAACCACAAGTCTCCCATTCTTGATCCATTGAGTTCCACATGTGCCATAAGCAGAAGCTCTTCTTCTTCATTGAACTCAACATAGTTAGCTTGCTTCTCTGCATCTGGACATTCAAACTGGTAATGTCCTAGTTTATGACACTTGAAACATTCGATCAGAGCCTTGTTGACAACTTGTCTTCCTCGCCCCCTACCTATGCCTCGTGATGTTCCTCCTCTCCCTCTTCCTCGTGTTCCACTCCATTCATTGAACTCAGAGGTCACCTTCAGGACATTTTCGCTGCTGCTAGATCCTCTGGCATGCTTCATAATGTTCAGTTCGTGACACAATAAGGAGCTTTGCAGGGCATCCACCAAAAGTCTTTATATGTCTTTAGACTCTTCGATGGAACACACAATGTAAGTGAACTTCTCAGAGAGTGTTCACAGAATCTTTTCCACAATCTTGATGTCAGGCATGTCTTCTCCAACATTTTGCATGTTTGTCGCCACCAGCAGTACCCTTCTGAAATATTCTGTAATGGTCTCTGCTTCCTTCATTTCCAGAATCTCAAACTCCCTCCTAAGACGTTGAAGCTGAGCACGCTTCACACGCTCGTTTCCCTGATATTTAGTTTTCAGAGAATCACACATCTGCTTGGTCGTGTCTTTCTGAATGATGGTTTTGAGAATGGATTTATTGATCGCCTGGAACATGTAGTTCTTTACCTTCAAGTCTTTAAGCTTCTTCTCGGCAAGCTCCGTCCTTTGTAATCCATTGAGTACCACTCCTTTCGCTGGTTCAGCGTAGCCTTCCTCTATTAGATCCCACCACTGCTTGGATTGTATGAGATTCTCCATCAGCATACTCCAATGGTCAAAGTCTCCATCAAACTTTGGGATCGTTGTCACCACCTTCATGTCTGCATCACCAGACATGTTTTCTCTTCGTTTGTGCACTCACAATTCTCAGCTAGGATTTTTTGTGCTCTGATACTAGATGTTAATTAACGAACAAGCTGATTCAAAACCCCAAAAACTGCATCTGATATTATTGATCAAAGCCTATTTAAGCATCCAAAACAGAACCACGATACCTCCTTAACATACGGAGAATTCTAAAACAAGAAAACAAAACGTGCAGACGTGTTCTTAACAACACAAAACAACTTTTTTATCGATTCCAAATTCACTTATGTCTTGAAGATCTTGCCTTGTTAGCTTCTAATTAGATTATCTGCAGGTGCCTTAATCTTAGCTACTGTTCTTCTTTACCCAAAGACTCTTAGAGGAGGAGCAGTCCTTAGCGGATGACTTCCATTCAATTCTTCAGTTATCAGTCAGTTTCCTGAAGAGGCTAAGAAGGTTCATCACTCAAGTTTCTTATAACACTGTTTTCTTGTCACTGTTTTTGGGTTGCTGAGTCTTCAGAATTTGCAATACGCAGACACCAATCTTGTGGTCTCATGGCACTGATGACAATCTTGTACTCTTTGAACCTGGTCAAGCTGTTATTCCTTATCTCAAAGAAGCGGGTGTTACTTGTGAATTCAAGGTATAATCAAATCAAACTCTTTTTCCATTTGGTTCACAACATTACATGGATATAATATAAAGCAAATGCATAAGAGAACTCCAATGTAGCAACATTCGTTTGAGGAGATTTCTTTCTATCTACAGTTATATCCTGGTCTCAGACACTCGATCAGCAATAAGGAGCTGAACTACATAGAATCATGGATCAATCGACGGTTGAAGAGTTCTTCCTTTTCTTCATCTAATTATCTTCAACTGAATTGTCTTAATCCAAATTTCCACTTAAGTTAAGAATCTGATAATTGTAAGCTCAACGTCGGGTACTGGTTTGGTTTTGATTTTGGTTGATTATTGAATGGGTTACTTTGTTACTGATTTCATGTATTCATGAGTTGTAAGGATTTGAATACATTTTTAGTCTTCTTGCTTGCACATGAAGAACAAAAAGAAGCCAAAACCTGGTCTTAATTCTTGCATCGAGGGTATTCTAGTAATTTCAACATCATCACAAGAAAAAGTAAAAAAAATCACCAAAAAATGTTGCGAGGGATCTTCGAAAAGAACGGTAAGGCATGCGAACAAGTTCAGTGAGGAATCCGATCGGTCTTCTCACGATCGCATTACTTAGCACTCTCTTCTTCTTCGTAATCTTCTTCTTTCAAAACAAAACTTACTCATCCTCTACCTCAACTATCTCTTCCTCTTCACGCAACCCTGACTCCATGGCTCGAACCTTTATCTTGTGGCTTCACGGATTGGGCGATTCTGGACCTGCAAACGAACCCATCAAAACATTATTCAAGTCTCCGGAGTTTCGGAACACTAAGTGGCTCTTCCCTTCTGCTCCATCAAATCCAGTCTCCTGCAATTGTACGATTGACCTTTACTTTTCTAATTTTTGGGAATCATTGTAGTGGGTTTCGTTCTTCTCTAGGTTTAAATACTAGTTTATGATTCGATTGAGTTCAAGAATTTTGTTTATTAGTAAGGTAATTAGCATCTTCTCAATCTAATTAAAATTTTTGGATCTCGTCCTTAAAATAGAAAACTTTGACATGATATTTACGTCTGTGTCTTGCGTATTGGATTCAGCAGGACTTTTACATTGTGCGGTGATGCATTTATCAGCTTCTGTTTAATAATATGAGATAGAGATTGGTGAATGCAGTAGAAAAATCTTTGAGTCTTCTCCTCTAAAGTTTTTCTTTGATTTGTCTTGAGCAGATGGTGCAGTGATGCCTTCTTGGTTTGACATTCCTGAGCTTCCTCTTACGGCGGTAACACTTCTTAACAATACTTACTAAATTGGTAGCTTAACTAATCAGTACTTGTTGAGAAGAACTTAAGGTTTATAATATACAAAGAACAATCTGCTTATAACATATTAAGGGAGCTAGTTCTGTTCAATAGATTTTATGCCATCAGGTAAGTAACTTTAATTGCGATAGGGCTCTCCGAAAGATGAAAGCAGCGTGCTAAAAGCAGTTAAGGACGTTCATGCCATTATAAATAAGGAGATTGCAGGAGGAATCAATCCGGAAAATGTGTATATCTGTGGATTTAGCCAAGGAGGTGATCTTTCGTTGCACATACACCCCCTATTAGTTAGCCATTTCCATGGAATTACTTACCTTCCAGTTATTATGTTCAAATTGATCTGAAAGTCTACAATGTGTTGATGTTTTTTGCATTGGACTCCTGAACATGATTATATGGTTTTCTTGCAGGTGCATTAACATTGGCTAGTGTTCTTCTTCACCCAAAAACTCTTGGTGGAGGTGCAGTCTTTAGCGGATGGATTCCATTCAACTCTTCAATCGTCAATCAGTTCACTGAATATGCTAAGAAGGTTTCATCTGTTTTTATTCGGTTTATTATAAGTTGATGTTCTAATCATGGTTGTGTGGGTTTCTAAGTGTCTCCAGATTTTGCATGCGTAGACACCAATCTTATGGTCTCATGGCATTGATGACAAGACTGTACTATTTGAAGCTGGCCAAACAGCTCTTCCTTTTCTTCAACAAGCCGGTGTCACTTGTGAATTCAAGGTAAAATACTAATCAAATCCAGCACTCATATTTTATTGTATAACAAAGTGTTCAAATCCAGATACTCATCACATATATGGAAAGATCTTAGGAACCAATTTTTAAGAATGTGAATCTGAAAAAAGTTGTTTATCTGCAGGCTTATCCAGATCTCGGACACTCGATCAGTAATAAGGAGGTACAGTACCTGGAAACATGGATCAAAGAACGGATGCAGAGTTCGTCGTCATCTTCTTAAAAGCTCTTAAAAAGCAACAATTGTACTCATGCTAACAGCATGTCAAGAGACCTATCAAGAATGATAACTTGAGCTCATCGGTCTCTCTCTCTC
>JAKUCM010005512.1:0-22091 GCA_023374145.1 Lepidium sativum
GGCTCATCCGCGTTCTCCCCCTCACGATTGACCTTGGAACCTTCCTCAACTGGTGTCTTGGTAGAGTTAGATCTGTCCATCCCTGTCTCGCGTAACAAATCAAGGGTGTACTTTCGTTGGGAAAGGAATAAGCCTTCCGAAGAACGGCAGAGTTCAATCCCAAGAAAGTACGTCAACTCCCCCAAATCTTTAATATCAAAAACAGAATGGAGATAGGCTTTGGTTTGCATAATACCTTCCTTATCATTGCCGGTAATGATAAGGTCATCCACATAAATGAGTACAACCACAATGCCGTGGGAACCCGTCATTGTAGATAAGGTGTGATCAGCTTCCGATTTGGTGAAGCTGCGGTCCCGCAGAGTGTGACTCAGTTTGTGGTACCATGCTCGTGGGGATTGCTTCAAACCATAGATGGCTTTCCGCAGTCGTAAAACTTTTCCCGGGGTGAACCTTGACTCGAGGCCAGGTGGTTGGGTCATGTATACTTCTTCGTCAAGGTCACCTTGAAGAAAGGCGTTCTTGACATCCATCTGCCATAAATCCCAAGATAAATTAGTAGCCAAGGAAAGCACGACGCGTACCGTATGAAGTTTTGCAACCGGAGCAAAGGTATCAATGTAATCGGTGCCGTAGGTTTGTGTGAAGCCACGTGCGACCAACCGTGCCTTGTACCGCTCTATCTCTCCATTCGCTTTGTACTTGATAGTGAAGACCCATTTCCACGAGACAGCCTGTTTGGCTTGAGGTAAGTCAGCCTCATCCCAAGTGCGATTTGTTTCCATGGCAGTAGCCTCATTGTTGACCGCATCCATTCAAGCACGGGACGTACTAGCCTTGGCAAACGTCTTAGGGACCTGATCCAAATCAAGCTTGCCAAGAAAAGCTTTAAAACCAGAGGGTAAAAGGTCAATAGAGAATACCGCTTGAGTGGGATGAGACACCCCATATGCGTTGTAATAAGTCCGCGTCTCTTTCCAATCAGACGGATCTTTACGCAATCTGGTGCTGCAGCAAAGAGATGGAACGGAGGAAGTGGGAACATTGTTAGACTCTCCCGGATTCAATGTCGTAAGAGGCTCAGCGTGATCGGTGTGCGCGATCGGACATGAGGGTCCAACCGGATTGACGGTCATTGCTGGAGAAGAAATTGGAACCGAGACTGCGCCGGAAGAGTCATGCCCTTCATTCGGCTGTGGTATGTGGCCAGACGCGCCCGGCACATTGGACATCGAAGGCGCATTGGTGGAAGCCGGAGTAACGTGGTGCGGGGAATCAGATGGGAGACTCCCTTGATCAGTTGATGCGGTGCTGGGAGCATTTGGGTGTCCTTCGGGGTCAGTCGAGATGCCGAGATGTTCGAGAAGGAGTCAGAGACTGGTGGCTCGATCGACATTTGGCTCGGATAGATCCTTGAGAGTATCCCAATTCTTGTCACAGTACAATCCGCGATCTTCTAGGAATTTGACGTCTCGAGATACATACACTCTGCGGGACTCCGGATCATAGCACTTATAGCCTTTTTGTGTCGTGGAGTATCCGAGGAACATACATTTCTTGCTTTTAGCATCTAGCTTGTTGCAGAGTTCTCCGGGTACTAACACAAAACAAAGACACCCGAACACACGTAAGTGATCTAAATGAGGGTCGGTTTTGTTTAATACCTTAAATGGAGACTTGTCTCCAAGAATTTTGGTCGGGGTGCGATTAATCAAATAGCATGCCGTCATAACCGCATCTCCCCAAAAATGTTTGGGCACATTCATGTGGAACATGAGGGCCCGTGTAACCTCCATTAAGTGGTGGAGCAATAAACTAAAAACAGAGTATTAAAATTCACGAAAATTCAATGGAGGAAAAGGGGTTCTCGAGGTTAAGGATCAATGATTAGGGTATTCCTAGGGGTTCCAGACTTGTCTATCAACCTATTTAGATGACCTCTAAGCAAGGAATAACAAAGTAATCACATTCATTCTCATGCAATGGGACCTCTCTTGAACAACAACCTGACTTGACTCTCGCCCAACGATTGGGGGAATCACCAAGAAATCGAATTTCAATTGATCAGAAAGAAATAAGCATTAAGAACACTTAAATTAAAAAGATCTAAAAACTTTAATAAAACATAAACAAATCTGAAAATTCATGAAGTAAAGCATAAAATCAGAATCGAAAATCAATTGCATAAACTTAAAGATAAGAATTCGATATTGCTTTTAGAGAATCAAAAATTGCTGGAAAATATGATATATTAAAAGTGGAAATCCTAGTACAATTTATAGATCAACAAAGATCTTAAGTCTTAAAGAAAAAAAAGGAAAATTACTTAAAGAGAAAAAGGGAAAATTCCCTAGAAAGAGAAATGGAAAATTCTTTGAAAAGAGAAAAGGAAAATTCTTTAAGAAAACAAAATGGAAAAAGGCCTAAAATAGTTGGGCTTTTGCCTTTTCACATAAAGGGGTACCATTGGGCCCTTTTTACAAAAAACCCAAAAGAAAAGTCAACTTTCTCAAAAGTCAATGTTCTGGTCCGAAAATCTACTCGACCAATTGTGGTCGAGTGTCATGCTCGAGTGTCATGGAGATATGCCAAATCTTCTAGATCACATCTTGAACTTTAACTCTAGGCCAGCCGATTTTCCATTGGTCTTCTTGTAGTCCGAAATCTTCATGATAAACTCCAAAAAGTGCCTAAAAATACCTTTTATGCAATGTGTGCAATGCCCAACACTAAGTATGAAAATTATGCCTAAAAGGATCTAAAACAATGATAATAATGCAGGTATGAATGCAAAATATGTTAAATAATGGCCCTAAAATGTGGTAAAATGCAGACACATCAACTCTCCCAAACTTAGTCTTTGCTTGCCCTCAAGCAAATATGCATAGATCTAAGAAGGAAGAGAGGTTGCAGACAATGGGGTCATCAAGCTTCAAACAAACAATCTTATTAAGCTGAAAACCGTAATCCACAAGTGAACCTTATTCCTTTGTAAGAACCACAATCTACTTTCATCAAAACTTAGCATAAAAACCGAATATTCTCTAACACTTAGTTGGACTCTTAAGAAACTCAGATTTGAAACATATTTCTTTAAGTGCAGTCCGCAAGAGGGGCTATTGATCAAAGACCTTGGGATTCAACTTCCTTAAATTCAGCTAGACACTATGGATTAAGCATTCGATCACTTCTCAACTCCTATTCGTACTTATTAGCTTCAGCTTTATCAATGAGACACGAAAAAGTACGGGTTTACGCACAGTCCCGGTTCACCTTAGGCATCAATGTATTAGCTTTATCAATGGGACTCGAAAAAGTACGGGTTAACGCACAGTTCCGGTCCATCTTAGGCAACATTGGAATGGTTTCATCGATGAACACAAGAAGGTACGGGTTTACGCACAGTCCCCATTCACCTTAGATCATATTATTTGAGCTGAGTTGTAAGAAGGATGATTCTATATTCATCTTATGCTTTTCTTTTTTCTTAGCTAGCTGAACCTAAGGAAAGATCTTATGCAATGTATGAGGCAACATATCTGGTTCTTTTTGAGACACAACCTAAGTATTGGTTTCAAAGGCCAATGATCTACCAATCAGTGTTCAGAGGGAAGAAACGCAAGTCCAAGAGTTCACTATGGTTACTAGCCAATCAACCTAGCAAGTCTGTCTATTTAAGCAAGATGATTCCCGAAACTCTAGACTCAATCCTATATGAATGCAATGCAGCTACATGAACACTCTATTTTTGACTGAAGTTTTTTTCGATTTTTTCAAATTTCTATGGGTTTTCTATGTCTTAGATGATATGCAATCGAAAAAATATGCTAAAGGAAAATATTTTCGGTTTTTCTATTCCTTAGATGTAATGCGAATGATGAAATGCAAAAAATAAAAACTAAGAATCATAGAAAACAAAGTCAAATGTCCTCTAGAATCCTCCCCCAAACTTAAATCACACAGTCCCTTGTGTGTATAAAAGTCCAAAAGAGGATCCTAGAACAGCAAGTCAAGTGAAAAATATGCAATGGTATATACAATGAAGGGAAGGAATTTGGTACCTCTCAGTTGTTCCAGTAGTTCGCGGCTACATTCCGCATTTTCCATGTAGTGGTCGTTGTGCCTCTGACGTTTGAGCTCAGCTTGCTCGAGCGTTTCGGCCGAGTGTTCGGATTGACGCTCGATCGGTTGTTGCTCGAGCGTCTGGCTCGAGCTTGCCCCAGCTGCATCAAAAGGCCTTCTGTATGAGAAGGTTGCGGTGTTTGGAGTGGAATATCTAGCTGGTGCAGGTTGCTGCTGCCTTTCATGATCAGTGGATACAGAGGCTCGTCTTGGGCGAATCGGTGGTGGTGGTGGACCGCTGTTTCTTTCTAAAACAGCCACTCTTCTACTCAGCTCCTCATTTTCCTGCCTTCTAGCTTCATCACTTGCAGTTAGCTTCTTCACCTTCCTCATCAGCCACTTGTTCATCTTTTGCAACAAGCCTATGTGCTTGTGTGCTTCTCTGATTGGCTCTCCTTGACATGGTGGCATTGTGTATTCTTCAAAGCAATATGCCTCAGGATCCACTTCATCACTGTTTGTTGGAAATGAACTTTGTGAAGGGCCATTGGGATCGTATAAGTCTTCCAAAGGTGGATTAAAATCCGTGTTCTGTCCCATCCTTATTGACGTGTATTCCCTGTTTGGCAAGAGTAGAAAAGCGTTTAGTCTAAGCAAGTGATGGAAAGAGTAGATGAGCTTACCTTGCACCTCAGCCGCAGTTAGGTATTGGCTTCTCCTCAAGTGGTCCATGTTTATGAACCGAGGATCAGCCCATTCTGCATCATCGATGGGCACATCAAATCTTTCCAGAATGCAAGTGACAAGCCCGCCAATCGTGATCTTTCCGTCACGTCCTCCTGTCCTATTGTCTCTGGCCCAATCGCGGTAGGTGACTAACTGGTTTGCGAATTGGATGGTTAGACCAGCATCGTTCCTATCTCCTATAATCGAGGATCCGTCACTCCTTGTACCAACGATGTCTTTGAGAGCAGTCACCAGGATTTCCATTTCCCCTAGATTGATTGTTCCAGTAGTAAAACGTGAGAAAAAGCTATTTGCAAGGATCATGAGAAAGTACCTCAAGGCTGGATTTCGGATTAGAGACGCCTTTGATCGTGATGATGAGAATCTGCTCCTCGTTGAGGCTATTGAACGCCACACATCGTCTAGTTCTGCCCTATCGAAATCTGGTCCATAGTTCTCGGACTCTGCTCTTGGAAATTGGAATAGATCTCGAAGCGCTCTGAAAGTCATGCGATAATCTCTTCCCCTAATTGCAAGAAAATGTAACTGCCACCTTGCCCTTGCTGCATTGTGCCTTTCTTTCATATCCTTTTCTTTTTTCCCTGCCAGGATTATCTATCTTGCTTCTTCAGCCTCTCTCTCGCCATATCCATCTGCACGAAGCGTCTCTTCAACAAGATCCGGATCCATATCATCCTCATCCATGCACTCTCTTTCCTCCTCCCACTCATTCTCAGATTGACTTACTAACCTCCTCTTTTCCTTTTTGTTAGGTCTGTTTTTGCCTTTAGAAGACTCTCCTTGGGTAGGATTGCTTCTTAATCGAGCATTATTCTTGGCTCTGAGACGGAGGAGGTTAGCTTGGTTGGATTTGCGGTCAGTCATCGTGAGGATTGATCGGAAAAGAGTAAGTGCTTCGACGCTCGAGCTTGACACTCGAGCTGGTATGGTCGAGTGTAGTATACGAGCTGAGAGAGAGACGACTTGCTTCTGCAAAAGAGAGAAAAAACTAGAGAGAATTTTTAGAGAGAGAGTATATTTGATGTGAATGAAAAAGAGAGAGGCTTCTCCTCCTTTTATAGCGGAGGAAAGACAAAGGGGGAATCTTTTCAAATTCAAAATCTTTTGAATTAAATATAAAAGATATTGTATTAAAGATAGATTTAACCCATTTTTTGCAGTAAATGTCTCCCATTTTTTAGCTTTTGGCAGTTATAGGCGTGCATGCATAGGAATAGGCATGGTGGTGGGACGCTCGAGCCTGACACTCGAGCAGGTTTGGTCGAGTGTCAGTCTGCCAAGTGATGGCTGACACTCGAGTGGGACACTCTACTAGGCGTGGTCGAGTGTTGTCCCATCTTGTCGGTTCTGACCCCACCTGTCCTATTTTGGGCCCCACTTTCCTGTAAAAAGTACAAAAACCTTCCAAGTGCATGTAAGATGAAATAGATGCAAGTTAAAGATAAAAAATAATAAGTGTACGTAAAGAAATTAAATATGCTGAAAAAAATTAAATGTATATACAGAGGATACCATTGGGATTGCCTCCCTACTGCGCTTGTTTATAGTCTCAAGCTTGACTTCCTCATATTCATTAGAGATGAGGCGGCTCATCGAGCAAAACCGAAGTTCCCTCGGGAATTGTGCAGTTGGCCAAATAAGGCTTAACTCTATGACCATTCCCAGTAAATCCTTCCCCATTGCTGTTGGCCAAAGTAGCTGCTCCATAAGGTAGAACTTGTAGTACTTTAAATGGACCAGACCACTTTGATCGTAGTTTTCTGGGAAACAGCTTGAGTCTTGAGTTAAAGAGAAGCACTTGATCACCAACTGCGAGCATTTTTGGTTGGATCTTTCTGACGTGAGCTGCCTTTGTGCGATCTTTGTACGCCTTTGAGCTATCATATGCTTCAAGTCTGATTTCTTCTATCTCATGTAGATCCATCTGCCTCTTTTCTTGTGCTGTCTTGATATCGAAATTCAGGAGTTTGGTTGCCCAAATCGATTTGTACTCTAGCTCTACCGGCAAATGGCAGGACTTCCCATAGAGTAGTTGAAAAGGTGTACGTCCAATGGGTGTTTTGAAAGCTGTACTATAGGCCCAAAGAGTATCATCTAATTTGGCGGCCCAATCACGCTTTGACAGCCCAACTATCTTCATTAAAATCGATTTAATCTGCTTGTTAGAGACCTCCACTTGTTCGCTAGTTTGAGGATGATAAGGAGTCGCCACTTTGTGTTTAACCCCATGCTTTTTAAGCAAATTTTCGAAAACTTTGTTGACAAAGTGGGACCCTCCATCGCTGATCATAACTCTTGGCACACCAAATCTGGGAAATATTATGTGTTTGAAAAGTTTAAGCACCACTTTTGCATCGTTTGTAGGAGCTGCAATAGCTTCTACCCGTTTTGAGACATAATCCAGAGCAACCAGAATGTAGTTGTTCCCTAAATAAGGTGGCTTAAATGGTCCCATAAAATCGATTCCCCAACAGTCAAACACTTCTATTTCCAAGATTGGATTATGCGGTATTTCATTCCTCTTGCTTATAGTACCCATTCTTTGACAGCAATTGCACCTAGATATGAACTCCTGGCAGTCTTTGAAATTCGATGGCCACCATAACCCAGATTGAAGAATCTTTTATGCCGTTTTGAATGCAGCAAAGTGTCCTCCATAAGTAGATCCATGGCAGTGCTCCAATATTCCATTAATGTCCTCTTCTGATACACACCTTCTCAATAGTCCATCAGACCCTTGCTTGTAAAGATAGGGTTCATCCCAGAAATACTTCCTTACATCCCTGAAGAATTTTTTCCTTTGATGATAATTTAGAGTCTTAGGCAGCTCTCCTCCTACCAAAACGTTAACCAAGTCGGTGTACCATGGCAAGCAAGTTCCCACAAGTTTCGATCCGATCGAGAAATATCTTTTCTGACTGTGGTCCTGACACTCGAGCAGGTGGTGCTCGAGCGTTTTGATCGAGTGTTTGATGGAAAAACTCAACAGTTGTTCTTCAAGCATAGAATCGTTCATTGGAAGGGTTTCTTCCACCTGTATCCTAGATAGATGATCAGTAACACCGTTTTCTATCCCAGGTTTGTCGACTATCTCCATATCGAATTCTTGCAGCAGCAAAATCCACCTAAGTAATCTAGGCTAAGCATCCTTCTTTTTCATCATGTATCTTAGAGCTGCATGATCCGTATGCACAACAACCTTCGATCCAACCATATAGGACCTAAATTTCTCAAAGGCAAACACTACCGCAAGTAATTCTTTTTCCGTAGTGGCGTATTTCACCTGAGCTTCATCTAGTGTTCTACTTGCATAGTACATCACATTGAGTTTCCTATCCTTCTTTTGACCCAGAACTGCTCCAACAGCATAGTCACTAGCATCACACATTATCTCAAAAGGGAGATTCCAGTCAGGTACTTGGACAATATGTGTTGTTACTAAGGCTTCCTTGAGTTCTAGGAAAGCCTTGAGACACTCTTCATCAAAGACGAAATCTGTTTCCTTGCAAAGGAGACGAGTTAGAGGCGTAACAGTCTTTGAAAAGTCCTTGATGAAACGCCTATAAGATCCTGCATGACCCAAGAAACTCCTAATGTCTTTAACTGTTTTGGGAGGCTGCAGCTGAACCATTACCTCTATCTTGGCTTTATCGACTTCGATACCCTTTTCTGAAATCTTTATGACCCAGAACGATGCCTTCTCTTACCATGAAGTGGCATTTTTCCCAATTAAGCACAAGATCTGTCTCCACACACCTAGATAAAACCCTGCACAAGTTCGAAAAACTGGAGGAGAAGGAAGAGCCATAGACAGAGAAATCGTCCATGAATACCATAACCATCTCCTCAATCAGATCTGAAAATATCGAAGTCATGCAACGTTAAAAAGTAGCAGGTGCATTACAAAGACCAAATGACATTCTCCTATATGCAAATGTGCCATAGGGGCAAGTAAAGGTTGTCTTTTCCTGGTCATTTGGATGTATAGGAATTTGGAAAAATCCACTATATCCATCAAGGAAACAGTAATATGAGTGATTATCCAACCTTTCTAGCATCTGATCGACGAATGGCAAAGGATAATGATCTTTCCTAGATGCAGAATTCAATTTCCTAAAATCAATGCACATCCTATGTCCTGTAACAATTTTAGTTGGAATTAAATCATTATTCTCATTCCTAATGACAGTGACCCCTGCCTTTTTGGGCACACAATGCACAAGAGATACCCATTTGCTATCCGAAATAGGGTAAATTATATTAGCATCTAGAAGTTTCAAATTTTCCTTTTTAACAACCTCCTTCAAATTCGGATTTAATCTCCTTTGAGGTTCCCTACTAGAGTAAGATTCATTTTCAAGGTGAATTCTATGTGTGCACAAGTCGGGGGAGATCCCTTTAATGTCAGACAGTGAATATCCTGGGGCTTTTCTAAATCGTCTTAAACCAGAAAGCAACATATCTAACTCATCATCAGTCAATGCATTATTTACTATCACTGGATAAGTCGAGTTAGATCCAAGAAACGCATACCTGAGCCCGGAGGGGAGTGGTTTAAGTTCCACTTTTGGTGATTTGAGCTTCGACCAGTCATCACCGGTCTGATACTCGACCTCTGTGTGCTCGAGTGTTGTGGTCGAGCGTTGGTTTTCTGAGACCAAATCGGGACACTCGAGCTTTGCTTGCTCGAGTGTCATGGTCGAGTGTAGTGCCTCAAACTGTTTTTCACCTTTCAGTGGTTTGCAAGAGTCCAATAGGTTTTCTTAGACCTCAATTTCCTTGTGTACGTACCCATCACAACCGTCTTTTGTGAAAGCAGTACCAAGGTGATCTTTTTCTACCAATTCCTCAAACAGATCCTTTGAAAGATCATCTATCATGTCGCTGATGCTGAAAGTCATCTTGAAATCTTTCCCCAGATTAAGTTCAATCTCTCCTTTTGGTACATTAATCACAGCTCTGCAGTGCCCAAGAAAGGCCTTCCAAACAATAAGGGGTCCTTAGGTTCTTCTCCTATATCGAGAACAACGAAATTCGTAGGGATTTCTACTCCTCCAACCCGAACTGGTAGGTCTTCCAGAATTGCATGTGGAATCCTAACCGATCTGTCAGCTAGTACCAAGGATATCTTACAAGATTTGTACTTGTCAAACCCTAATCGTTCGGCGACTGTTAGTGGCATCAAGCTGATTGATGCCCTTAAATCACACAAGCAACTCCTGAATGTGAGAGTTCCCAACGAGCATGGGATTGTGAATGTTCCTGGATCATGATATGAACCTCCCTTGAAGATCGAAGCTTTGAGAGTGGAGCTCACAGATTCCAACCCAACAGTTGATCGATTTGGAGTTTCTTGGAGAGGCATCAAACCACAGAGTTGATAGACTCAAAAAGGGGCGTGGTTCCTTTGTAGTTTAGATAGTTGATTCAAGGATTCACACCTAGAATCAGATAGGACCTTTGCGAATCTCTCAGCAAAAGGTTTTTTTTTTTGTTTCAGAATCACTCTAAAACGACTTGTATTCTAAATCACTTAGAAAGAAAGGTGGCTATTGCTCTCAATCACGTCTAGGGTTTACAAGCATCAGCTTTGAGTCTTAAATAGGTAGAAAAAACGAAATAACTAGGCCCAAGATATTTGGTCCAACAAAAAAATAGGAAACAATCTAATAAATGGAAATATTCTCATTCTGCCTTAGGTCTTTTTGACCAATAAATAAATGGAAATATTCTCATATTCTGTCTTGGGTCTTCATGACCAACGAGTTGAGCAATGATGTAGTGACCCAATTGCCTCATTAAAAACCAAACCTGGAAAACCCAGTGGGACAAAAACAAGTATTGGGAAAAAGAGTACAATTGGAACACTAACCCAATTGTTGATCATTAGCTTGGATTCATATGATAGTTGTGTGTATCGCATCCACGCTTAAGTCACTGGAAGGGTTCCAAGAATGACTTGTGAATAGAGAAATAGCTTCAGCAAGCTTCTTATTCCTAGCTCTAGTCATTGGCCCTTGTTGAATCTCCATAGCATCTGTTGGTTCAAACTTCTCCCCCATAGTCCCTTGAGTGTTGCTCTTAACATTCTCATCAGATAATCAAGCTTTTTAGGCACAACTTTTCTTTGTATAATAGCACTGACCTCATGTGTTAGCACAACCATCCCTTCAACTTCTTGTGTTCTCTCTTTGACTGCATCCTTCAAAAAAGTTTGATAGGGGGGCATTACCATAAAGACATCCAGAATTGGTATTTTTACTTCAACGTCCTTCATCTGTTTTTCAAAGAGAGATTTGTACTTGTCTGCAACATCCTTTTTGAATCTCTGTGGGAAAGGAAGCTGCGGTTTGAAAGGAGGTGGAGCGAACGGTTTTGGGTCTTTCTGTACGTCAGTTGTGTTTTTGAGCTGTGGTTCTGACACTCGAGCAGGTGGTGCTCGAGCGTCTTGGTCGAGTGTCATAGTTTTCGGCTTTTCTGTGCTGATTTTTGTTTGTTCTTCGACCAAATCATCCTCCCCTTCTTGAAGGACACTGTCCTCAGTGTTCTCTGTCGATTCAGCATGGATTAGCAATTCACGGCCACTACGGAGTGTAATGGCGTTGGCGTGATACTTCTTAGGGTTTTGAACAGCTTTTCCAGGTAGCTGTCCGGTTTGTTTTATAGTTGATGAGGATCCTTGCTGATTCTCCACATATTTGAGACTGGCATTAAGAGTCTCAAACTTGCAGTTGAGGTCATTATGTGAAGCATCGATCTTAGCATGTACCTCAGCAAATTTCCTTGTTAATTTGGAAGCGGTGGCTGTCTGTCCCTTTAGTATTTGCTGCAAGATGTCCATTACTTCAGGTGTTTGTTGTGGTGGTTGTGGTTCGTATCCAGGTTGTGGTTGGTGGTGTGTTTGCTGGTATTGTTGTTTGGGTATAAATGGTTTGGGTTGTGGTTGCGGGTGCGGTTTGGGCGGGTACACTTGGTCGTTTGGATTTGCTACATTTGTGTTTATATAGGAGAGGTTGGGGTTGGGTTTGTAGCTGTTGAATTTTCTGTAGTTGTTGCTTTGATTCTGCACGAAACTGACCTCTTCAACTTCATCATCGTCTTCTTCAACCCGTTCTGATTCACCTACATAGTGTACTTGCTTATGGTGAGCTGAGAGTAGCTTGTCCAGTTTGTCTTGTATGGTTTTGAGCTCCTTTCTACTAACCATATCTAAATCTGTTGTGCCTCTAGGAGTTCGATCATAGTCTTCACTGTATTGGCCATCTGCTTGTGCTAAATTCTCAACCAATTCTCATCCATCATCGACATCCTTATTCAGAAAATTCCCATTGCTGGCTGTGTCTAGTAACATACGTATTTTGGGAATGACGCCTCTGTAGAGAGTGTTGAGAAGTGACTCAGTAGTGAACCCATGATGAGGACATTGTGATTGGTACATCTTGAATCGTTCCCAAGCCTCAGAGAATGTCTCGGAATGGTTTTGCTTGCAACCAGAGATAGAGTTGCGAAGTTTCACGGTTCTGGAGTTGGAGAAGAATTTTCCTAGAAACGCTTGTTTGCAGGCATCCCAAGATGTAATAGACCCTTGTGGCAAGTGTTTCTCCCATAGGTGTGCTTTGTCTCCAAGAGATAAAGGAAACAGTCGCAGTTTCAGAGCATCCTCACTAACCCCATTTATCTTTGTCAAACTGGTTAGTCTTTCAAACTCATCAAGATGATCCAGAGGATCCTCAGAAGGTAAACTATGAAATTTACTGTTCCGTACCATGGAGATCATACCACTCTTAATCTTAAATTTGTTGTTGGCGATGGCTGGTGGAACAATTCCATGGCTTTGAGTGTGAATACTGGGAGCATCACCAGCTTCAATGTGTCTAACTCTCCTAGAAAGGGTTCCTAGTTCAGTAGCTTGTACATGTTCTTCCATGTTCACCTGATCCGTGTATTCATCGTTCAATCTGTTCCGTTGTTCTCGGAAGTATTCACGAGGCAAACGGTCTATTCTGTCAGAGTATGAGATGAGATCTTCACTACCACGGGATCTGGTATTCATGCAAGTGGGTTTTGTGTTGTCTGGAGTAACACTCGAGCAGGCGGTGCTCGAGTGTGTTGGTCGAGTGTTTCTGGGTTCTGATCGAGTTTTCTGGGAACAGGAGAAAAATCAAGGAGCTCGAGCTTAGTTGGTCGAGGTTGTTGATCGAGTGTTCCTGAAAGAAGACAAAAATCAGAAACGAGCTTAGAATATTGTAATAAAACTTAGTCTCAGGAAAGTGATTTTCCTAATTGTAGCTATCAATTTCCCAGTTGGCAACGGCGCCAATTTGATAAATAGGTTTTGCGTGTTTTCAAATACCCTACTGTTTATGTAATCAATTGCAGGGCAGTATGGTGTCAATCCACTGGGAGAGTAACTAGCAATCAAGATGCAATCTACTTGTCCTAATCTAAGCCATATTTGATTTAGTGAGTAGTTGTCTAAACTAGGTGAAAATGAAATGCTAAAATAAAGTGCTAAAAAAGGACGTAAAAACAGAATGTAAAAACATAGTATTGAAAGCCGAGCAATAAACTAAAAACAGAGTATTAAAATTCACGAAAATTCAATGGAGGAAAAGGGATTCTCGAGGTTAAGGATCAATGATTAGGGTATTCCTAGGGGTTCCAGACTTGTTTATCAACCTATTTAGATGACCTATAAGCAAGGAATCACAAAGTAATCACATTCATTCTCATGCAATGGGACCTCTCTTGAACAACAACCTGACTTGACTCTCGCCCAACGATTGGAAGTTCAAGAGGCTTTAAGTATGGACCTTACAGAGCCTAATAACACCCTAGACAATCAATCTCTTGAGCTAGAAGAAGTTATCTCGAGTGTCATAGAGATATGCCAAATCTTCTAGATCACATCCTGTACATTAACTCTAGGCCAGCCGATTTTCCATTGGTCTTCTTGTAGTCCGAAATTCTTCATGATAAGCTCCAAAAAGTGCCTAAAAATACCCTTTATGCAATGTGTGCAATGCCCAACACTAATATGCAAATTATGTCTAAAAGGATCTAAAACAATGATAATAATGCAGGTATGAATGCAAAACATGCTAAATAATGGCCCTAAAATGTGGTAAAATGCAGACACATCAATAACCTCCTTGCGTCCTTTGTCAACCGCTTTCTTATATGTTACGGTTTTCTTTTCAATGTTCTCCTTCACCTTCTCGTATAACCTTTTGATTGT
Organism: Lepidium sativum; assembly: GCA_023374145.1. Classification (NCBI taxonomy): domain Eukaryota; kingdom Viridiplantae; phylum Streptophyta; class Magnoliopsida; order Brassicales; family Brassicaceae; genus Lepidium; species Lepidium sativum. The sequence goes on from JAKUCM010005512.1 coordinate 14,048, forward strand.
TTCTGCTTTACTTTCGCCATCTTGGTTAGTGAACTCTAAAGGGAGCAGTGGTGCAAGGTCTAGAGGCGTCTCGGGCTTAAAACCATACACAATCTCAAAAGGTGAAAGCTTAGTGGTTGAGTGGTTAGCATAATTATAAGAGAATTCAACAAATGGAATGCAATCTAACCAATTCCTCAAATTCTTACCAACCGTGGCTCTTAAAAGAGTGGATAAGGATCTGTTTACAACCTCTGTTTGTCCATCAGTCTGTGGATGACAAGTGGTAGAAAAGAGCAGCTTGGTTCCGAGTTTTCTCTAATGAACTCTCCAAAAGTGGCTCAAGAACTTGGTGTCTCTATCCGAAACAATTGTCCTTGGGATTCCATGTAGTCGTACAACTTCCTTGAAGAATAGATCAGCATTTTGAGTGGCGTCATTAGTCTTTGCACATGGAAAGAAATGTGCTATCTTTGAAAATATGTCCACTACAACAAAGATAGAATCCTTTCCTCGGATTTTGGGTAAGCCAAGAACAAAATCCATTGATATATCAACCCACGACATAGTAGGAATAGGTAAAGACATATATAAACCGTATGGATGTGACCTAGATTTGGCTTTATGGCACGTAATGCATTTAGAACAGAATCGTTCTACATCCTTCTTCAAGTGAGGCCAAAAGAAGTGCTCCACCAAAACTCTAAGAGTTTTATCAACTCCAAAGTGGCCACTGAGTCCTCCACCGTATGCCTCACTTATCAACAGCTCTCTCATTGATCCCTGTGGAATACAAAGCCTTTTCTCTCTAAAAAGATAACCATTATGAGTATAGAAAGGACCTTTTGGCGAATTGAGACATTCTTGGTAAATATGGCCGAAATCTGGATCCTCCTCATACGAATCCTTCATATGCTCAAATCCTAATACTTTAGCTTCCATTGTGGTTATCAGCATATGTCTTCTTGATAGAGCATCGGCTACTATGTTGTCTTTTCCTTTTTTTGTACTTGATGATGTAAGGAAATATTTCCACAAACTCCAACCATTTAGCATGCCTCCTCTTAATCGTTGTTTGGCCTCTTAGATGCTTTAATGTCTCATGGTCAGTGTGAATAACAAACTCCTTTGACAGCAAGTAGTGTTGCCATGTCTCCAACGATCTCACCAAAGCATAAAGTTCTTTGTCATATGTTGGGTAGTTTAAAGTGACTCCGCTTAGCTTTTCACTAAAGTAAGCTACTGGTCGACCTCCTTGGAGGTACCAAAACCGGTGCATGAGTCAAGCGATCTTTGAGTTTTTGAAATGCGGTTTCTTGAGCTGTTCCCCATTTGAATGTCACATCCTTCTTGATCACAGCAGTTAGAGGTGCAGCTATGGTGCTAAAGTCCTTGACGAATCACCTATAGAAGCTAGCTAATCCGTGGAAGCTTCTGACTTGTCCAATTGATGTAGGTGTTGGCCATTCTTGTATGGCTTTGATTTTCTCTTGATCAACATGTAACGCTGAGAACTTACAATAAAACCTAGGAAAACTAGCTCATTAGTGCAGAATGTGCACTTCTTATGGTTTCCATAAAGACCTTCTTTCTGAAGTGTCTCAAGTATTAACTCAAGGTGCTTCACATGATCATCCAAAGACTTGCTGTATATTAGAATATCATCAAAGTAAACAACAACAAACTTACTGATGTAGGGTCTTAGCACCTCATTCATTAACCGCATGAATGTGCTTGGTTCATTGGTTAAGCCGAATGGCATGACTAGCCACGCATAGAGCCCTTGCTTGGTCTTGAAGACGGTCTTCCATTCATCTCCTTCTTTCATTCGGACCTGATGGCAACCACTTCTTAAATCCACCTTGCTGAATATTGTTGCTCCATGTAGTTCATCTAACATATCATCCAATCGTGGAATAGAATGTCTATATTTGAATGTGATGTTGTTGATTGCTCTACAGTCGACACACATCCTCCATGTTCCATCTTTCTTGGGGACTAATAGGACGAGTACAACACATGGACTCAAGCTTTCTCTAATGTATCCTTTAGCCATTAAGTCTTGAATCTGGTTTTCCAACTCCTTCGTTTCCATTGGATTCATTCGGTAAACTGGTTTATTAGGCAATGCAGCTCCAGGAACAAGATCTATTTGATGCTCTATGCCTCTAATGGGTGGTAATCCAGGTGTTATTTGCTCAGGAAAAACGTCCTGAAACCTGTTTAACAAAGAGGAGATTTCGGGTGCAAGTACTATCTCTTTGGAACCTGTGAGCATCACATCTTTAAACACCATTAGTAGCACTGTTTGCTTTTTATCTCTAGCTTTAAAAACGGTACTAGGAGTGATGTAAAGGTTAGTTTTACTGGCCTTATACTCCGCAGCATAATTAAATTGCATCTCATGTACCTCTTGAGGTGATAATGGAGCAAGCTGAAACTTACGCTTGTTATAAGTAAATGAGTGAGTGTTGGTGTGGCCATTGTGGATAACCTCTCTATTAAACTGCCATGGACGGCCCAAAAGTAGGTGACCTACTTTCATTGGCACCACATCACATAAGATTTCATCTTGATACTTCCCAATTTTAAACGGAATTGTGACTTGTTCGGCTATTTTGATTTCAGTGTTTGAATCCAGCCATCTTAATCGGTATGGTCTTGGGTGTTTGCTTGTCTTGAGACCTAGCTTATCAACCATTGTCTTGCTAGCAGCATTAGTACAAGAACCACCATCAATTATCATACTGCATACCTTGTGTTGCACGGTACAACAAGTGAAGACCAAGTTTTCTCTTTGCATTGCTTCTGGTTCACTAAGAGCACTCAAGGCTCTACATACCACCAACATGTCCCCCGTTTCTGGAAACGCTACTTCTTCTTCCGAATCCGTTGCCTCTGTGTGTCCCATCTCATCTTGAGACTCATAGCCTCCTTGAGAGTGATGATCATCATTCGTTGGTTTGGACACTCTTTTGCATAATGTCCCCTGCCCTGACATTTGAAACAAGTTATATCTCTTGATCTAGAGGGGTTAAAAGACTTACTTGTTTCTGGTTTTGACGTTTTGGTATTGTCAAAGGCGGTGTTCTTGGCCCTTGAGTCGGTTTCTATTGCCTTTCCTTTGTCATTGGCCTTAGCTGGTGCATTAATCCACGAGTTGTTGGTTCGAGACGAGTGGAAGTTGCTGTCTTGCGCGTAATACCTTGTTCAGCTTGTACAGCCACATGTAAGAGCTCATTCATATCATGGCATGGTTGTCTATCTACCTTTCTGGCTATTCTTTCTCGTAGTCCATCTTTGAAATGGCCCATAAGAACCTCTTCATCTTCATCTAGAGCCATCCGATTTCTTAGCTCTTCAAATTCCTCAAAATACTCTTCCACACTCCTATGTTTTTGTGACAATTGTCTAAACTGCCTTTGCATCTCTCTATGGTAATGTGGTGGCACAAACCTCTTACGGAAATTGCACTTCATTGCGGCCCAAGTGGTAATAGGTGGCAGATAATTTCTCCTCCTATCTTGCACAACTCTATCCCACCATGACAAAGCATGATTCGTGAGTTGAGCTGAAGCTAGAGCAATCTTCTTGGAGTTGTTGTACTCATAGTAATCGTATATATACTCCATTCTCCTCTCCCATTCAAGGTAGGCTTGAGGGTTGATCCGACCTGCAAACGTAGGAGCTGTTAACTTCAAATCTTTGCTAGTTTGTCGGTTTACCTCAACATGATTGTTTCAGCTGTGTCTCCTTCTGCCAAAACGTGACTCTTCTTCCTCTTCTTCTTCACTAGCAGCTTCTTCATCACTTCTCTCATGCTGAATGTTCCTCTGATTCCTATCATTCCTAGTAACTTCCAGCCTCCCCACACGAGCATCTATGCGCCCAATCTGAGCAGCTAGATCATTCTTCATGGCTTCTATGGCTTGTAGTAAAGCGGCGTTGGGGTCGTGTGTGTTTCCAGTCATTGCTTATGAACTGTGTAAACACTTAAACAAACGATAAATTGCTTTTGGAATTTTACGCCAAAGGAAATCTCTTTTTTTTTATATAATTTATATAGAAACAAGTAGGAAGATAAATAACAAAAGATATGGAGCGAAATCACCTAGTTTGGAATTTCGGCTCTGATACCAAATTGATGTAAGAACCGGGAATGATTCTCACAAGGTGATAGGCGACTTCAAGAGATTGGACTCAAGTCTCTCTTCTCTTAGAAACCAATGAACACAAGGGTGGAAGATTGGAATTGACTAGCTGGACTCAAGTCTCTCTCTAGGCAATTCAGTGGATGAAAGAAGCGTGGAGGTGGATTGATGGACCCCACACAAGTGATGGAAGAACTTGTGATAAGTCAGAACTCAAAGTCCCCTTGATATCACTCACAAGGAAAGGCCAAATTCGAAGTGTTAAATCTCTCTCGGTTTTGAGAAGAAGAACACGATTTTTATTGATTCAAAAAGGTGAGTTACAAGGCTTCAAGGCAGCTAGGAGAGTATCTCTTACATAGATGAGAATACTCGAAATAAAATGGAAAGATTACAATTTGGTAAAAAAAAAGGAAAGAAATTGAAAAGGATATCTGCAAAAGAAGCAAACAGAATAATGACAATTGAAATAATGGAAATAATTACCTAAACTCGGTTTTGGTAAGTCTTAGGTGTCCTTAGTTGGGCCTTTAAGTGGCTGAATTGAGATCATCACCATTTGACCTTCAAGTAGCTCCATTTGGGCTCCAATACTTCTATTTTTTAATCCGACCCTTTTATCTTCAACTCTTTGTGCTAGGAGGCTTTGTATGGACTTGTTATACATTTCTCTAAGCCTCTTGGTTTCTGCTCTTGTCTTAGGCGGATCCTTCATGATGATTGTGTCTTGATCTGCTAACATCTCTTCTATAAACTTGTTGGAGTCGATGTCCTTGTCACAGTACAAGTGGGAGATTGTTGGGAATGTCCTGAAATCATTCGTACTTTCTTTTTACAAAGTCGTATAATTGAGTATTCGATATCGTATAATATTAGGTGGTTATAATTTTTTTGCTAGAAACCAATTATAATCTATAGATTAAGAATCTATTACTAATATTATAAGATCCTATAGGATCATACACCTAAGCAATCAAAGTATATTTATATTTAGGGACACATATATTAGATTTATGTTTACGTAACACACATAAAAGAATTATTATGTGTTGGGCTTAAGCATATTGACCAGACTAAATGAGATTTACTTTACTATGTTTATATTGAGCTTAAGCCCATCTTGCTTAACCTAATGAGATTAGGTTATGTGTGTTATTATAAAAGCATAAGAAACGTTATTCATAAGAGAGAAATACACACGACGCAGCAACCCTAAGAGAAGGAGATTTGATCTTAAACGGCACTAGCATCCCGTTCCTGATCCTGTTTGTGTGCGTGTGGATACCAATGAGCCTCTTGAGCTGAAATTGTCAAGGGATGGAGAATCCTTGACAATTCAAATTTTCCAGGAGGTGCGTCGCGAATATTTTCCGGATTTGTTGTTTCTTATGGAAGCTAAAACCTCCAGTGTGTTTGTTTCAAATTTTCAAAATGTCTCGGTTATGATAACAGCCATATCGTAGATCCTTAGGGATTAAGTGAAAGTTTGGTTCTTTATTGGAAAAGGTCATACGATATGTGTGTTTTGAGATCCAATAAACGTTTGATTGATGTAACAGTTTCTTTGGATTATTTATCCTTTTACATCTCTTTTGTTTATGGTGATTTTGTTAGACGTCTAAGGCAAGAAGTGTGGGAAATGTTGTGTGATATTGGAAGCAATCAAAGTGAACAACGGGTGATGTTTGGGGATAATGAATGAGCTGCTTGATAACTTAGAGAAGCTAGGTGGCCAATGTAGAGAGGGAGCTTCCTTTTATCCTTTTCATGGGCTGGTTACGTGAAGTTGTGTGCTCAGGGAATCAATTTTCATGGGCTGGTGAGCGTCACGGTATGTATGTTCAGAGCCGGTTGGATAAGACGATGAGGAATATTGAGTAGTTTAATCTTTTTCCCTCAAGGGTGAATTCCTTAAGCGTATTGGCTAGGACCACCTTCATATTTTGCTTCGGTTGTTTTCCGACAGGTACACTAAGAAGGGAAGATTTGTTTTTGATAAACGGTGGCTATCCAAGTCGGGAATAAGAGAGTTTATTCCGTACTCGTAGATGAGTGATACCTTTATCAGAGAAGATTGTGTTATGTAGGAAAGCTATTTCAAAGTGGAAGATATAGTTAGATTATAACTCTAAGTCTCGAATTAAAAAGCTCAAAATCATCTTGGAAGAAGAAGGTAAGAAACAAAGTCCAAATGCTTCGCTGCTACAAGAAACCAAGAACAAGTTTGCTCATGTGTATCGTGATGAGGAAAATTTTTGGAAGTATTAGAGTAGAGAGAGATGGTTGAAATAGGGTGATGCCAATACACGCTTTTTCATGGAAGCTTTCAACGAAGACGATCTCAAAATGCCATTCTGATCCTCCTTAACTCCGATGGTATTGAACGTTAAAGTTCAAAGGGTGACATTGCCTTCAAGTATTTATGTGACATCTTCACCTCGTCTACTCTGGAATGTGTATCAGAGTTGTTAGCTGGTATGCACCCATCGGTGACGAGGGAAATGAATGTAAATCGAAGAGACATGGAGGCTCTCACAGCAACCTTGTCCAAAATAATGGATGACAAACTAGAAGCTTTCAGGCAAGAACAGCTGCAACTGAGCGTGAACAAGTCCCTGTTAACTCTAGAGTGGTTGAAAAGTTGCAAGAAGCTCGAGATTACTACTCATCATCTCGCTCTAGTCAAAGGAGGCACAAATGTGTACATGAAGAAAGATCAACTCCTAGGGATAATATGGCTGGTTTAAAAATTCGGATTCCTCTATTTCATGGTACTAATGATCCAGACGCTTATTTGGATTGGGAGAAGAAGATTGAGGTTGTCTTTAATTGTCAAGAGTACACTGAGGAAAACTGATAAACAAGTTTTTATGGTGTTTTCTCAAATACCATACTGTTTATTTAATCAATTGCAGGACAGTATGGTGTCAATCCACTGGGAGAGTAACTAGCAATCAAGATGTAATCTACTTATCCTAATCTAAGCCAGATTCGATTAAGTGAGTAGTGACCTAATCTAGGTGAAAATGAAATCCTAAAACAGAATGCTAAAAACGAGACATTAAAATAGAATGTAAAAACAGAGTATTGAAAATAAAGCAATAGCAAAACGAAATGAAGTGCAACACCAAATCTCAACCTAAAAGCAGAGTATTAAAATGCACGGAAATTCAATAGAGGAAAAAGGGGTTCTCGAGGTTAAGGATCAATGATTAGGGTATTCATAGGGGTTCCAGACTTGTTTATCAACCTATTTAGATGACCTCTAAGCAAGGAATCACAAAGTAATCACATTCGCTCTCGCGCAATGGGACCTCTCCTAAAAGACAACCTGACTTGACTCTCGCCCAACGATTGGAAATTCAAGAGGCTTTAAGTATGGACCTTACAAAGCCTAATAACACCCTAGACAATCAATATCTTGAGCTAGGAAGATGTTATCTTAACTTAAGCATGTTCAAGTGATTCCCCAAACGCCTCTCGGGGGGGATTCACCAAGAGATTGAATTTCAGTTGATCAGAAAGAAACAAGCATTAAGAACACTTAAATTAAAGAGATCTAAGACCTTAATCAAACATAAACAAATCTGGAAATCCCTAAGTTTTCCCCTAATCTCACCCTTTCCTTAAGAACTCTAGACTAACTTACTCAGAATTCATGAAGTAAAACATAGACTTAAAATCGAAATCAATTGCATAAACTGAAGACTAAAAATCGTAAATTAATTTGTAAAGATGGAGATCGAAAATTGCTAGAAAAGATTGTATATTAAAACTGGAAATTCTAGTACAATTTATAGATCAAAAGATCTTAAAGAAAAAGGAAAAATTCCCTAGAAAGAAAAATGGGAAATTCCTTTAAAAAGTGAAAAGGAAATTTCCTTAAGAAAGAAAATAGAAAAAGCCTAAAATAT
>JAKUCM010005513.1:0-60953 GCA_023374145.1 Lepidium sativum
GAAATTTCTAGTGATATATTAATATTAGATAGAGAGATTCAAGCATACATTGTTATTTGATGCTGGCTCATGTAGTCTTTGCGGATTAGCATTTAGATCAATCATTTCATCATCTGTCTTGCCATTAGCTTCACCATTCGCATTTGCAGAGGCCCTTTGGTTCTGAAAATGGTCTCTTGTATTGTTTGGTTTAGGCTTATCGCCTGGAAACTACAAGAAACAATGAAAACAAGATGAGGAATAATAAATCACTCAAACTGATGAGAAGGAAACATATAGAAAAGTCTCAAACCTCGATTCTCTGTCTGAGCAAAAGAAATCGACCGTGTGTTCTCTTGCCACCAACATGTACTACCATGTCACATTGCAGACAAAGGGAACTACCGTCTATCTCACAGTAAAAGAAGGCTGTTTACACAACGCCCGAGGAGAGAAACAGAAGAATGAGATTTCTCTTCAGTTTGGAATTTGATTGTGGAAAAATCATTGGAAATATATCATACCAGGTGCATTTTCACATATATCGCAGCACGGGGCATTGCTAGGTTCAGCTAAACCAACACGTACGTGCCGACTAGCTAGCTTGTTGCACATATGAACCTGAAAGAAAAAGACCATTACAAAATTTTGAATCATGCATCAAGTTAAACCATTTACAATCAACATCCATTGGAAAAGATTGTCCAAAAACTACTCAAACGCTATTGCAATAGAGAAGGATTTGCCAATGACTCAAGGACTGTAAAGTGTTACCCTTAGAGTCAACTAACTGAAGTAAGGATTAATCTCAAAGAGCGGTAATTCGATTATTTTCTTCCCCAAAAGTTATACTAAATGCAAACTCTGGAGACAAAACGTTCCCTGCAATGTACATCACAGAGGAGAATCATTGAATCCGCAGCAACAAATACTTGAATCTCATGTAATCGAACATGAAAAATCCATCAAGTGAACATCCGATCCACCGAATGACAAGAGATTTCAGATTTTTAAAAATCCTTTTGACATACTAAACAGCTTCATTCCTCTTTAAAAGAGAATTCGATTTCATGAGCCTAAGAATATAGGAACCAAATCTCAAAATCTATTCTTTTAGCTCCAAGTTCTCTACTTTAGAAAGTCAGATCATCAAAGGCCCAAATGAATTGACAAGTAAGGGAAATACCACTCAGAGAGAACAAAGACTCGATCTTTCACGAACCTATCAAACCACAATCAAGAGATAAAGGAAAGATTTTATAAGAAACTTTACTTTTTCATCGCAGGAGCGGCAAAGGGCAGCTTCATCGGCGGCACAAAAGACAATAGCGGCTGCGTTCTCGCACGCATCACACAAAATCCGCATCTTTCTTCTTCAATCTTAAAAGTCCTTTTATCACTCTGTTCGACAATAAATCTCACCTTCGAGACAAAATTTTTAATCCAAAACTCAGATTGCGATTGGAAGAGATGAAGGGGAATAAGTAAAAGTTGTGATTAATTAAAGATTGAAGTAGATTATGGATTAGGATTACAAGTTGGTATCAAGGAAGAAGAAGATGATGAAGACGAAAAGAAGAAAAACTTTATAATAATAAAAACATCTCCTTTTAATCCTTCACGATGGAGGAGAAGCTTGAGAGACCAGAAGAGACGACCAAAATCCACGCGCTTGAGAGTGTATCAAATATGCCCACTCACTGTTAATTACTACTCTTGAGTAATTTCTCAATACGAAGAAAACGGATTAAAATAGTAAGCGCCCAACAACTCAATGTATAAATTTTTTTTGTCAACGGCACGACAGAGTATATTGGACTATGATTGGATGGTTCAATAGCTAAATTCCTACATATTCTAAGCAGGAGGACTGCAAATGGCATATAGCCTAGTGGCAGGTGGTAAGTCCACTTAAGGCAGCGCATTTGCATAACCTGGGATCGAGTCTCCATGCCTACATTATGTAAGAATTTGGCTATTGGGCCGGCCAGTTGTGGCCCAACATAATTTGCCGTTGACAAAAAAAAAAAAAAAAGTAGGAGGACTTGATCCCGAATTATGCAAATATGCTGTTTTAAGTAGAGTTACCATCTGCCACTAGAATAAATGTCATTTGCACCGTAAATATAATAATTATGATTAGGAGAAAAAATTGAAAAACGACAGCTTTATTAAAGTCCATTTAAAGACGAAATGAAAATTATCCCAACTTAAAAATGGGACCCTAATGGTGAAGACAAAAGACTCTATGTCATCTGGAAGGTCATGACTGTGTTTACCTGAAGTCTGTCTTCTTGTTTCCTTCGTTTAGGTGAATCACTTTGGTAATAAGTCTTATTGTCATTTAATTTCATAATTTTATATGATTTATTGTAACTAAAAATTATATAGTGAATACATTATCTACATTTTTGTTAATTAAACGGTAATTGACAAATGACATCTAGTTTAGTAACAGATGGTAAGTCCACTAAATATAATGCATTTGTATAATGCGGGATCGAATACTTCTACTTATATTACAAATTTGACTATTAGACCGACCACTCAATATAATCTGCCGTTAACAAAAAAAAGGATTGAAAATGTAGGTAAGAGTGATGCAATGGATTTAGGACGTGTGACTGTATTAAAAGTAAATATAAATAGAATTATATAAATAAATAAATAAATAAAAGGAAAAAATAAGAGCCACAAGAGAAAATAAAAAGAGAAAAAGAAGTGTGGGGCAAATGTCACCAGCCAATAAAAAATTGGTGGTCGAGAAGTAGTTGAAAGCAACTCTCATAACTCTTATTGTGGTCTTCGTTTAAAGTTGGTTTTATTTCCTTTGCCTCATTTTGAGATTTTCATTTAACTAAGAAATTTTGATACTTTTCTTAGATTTTTTGTTTGTCTAATCAAAAAACTTAAATAAGTATCCAAAGAAGAGTTAAGTTTTGTCTTGTACTGTTGTTGAATGGTATCGAAATAGAAGTAGGTTTTGTTGGGCTTTTCTTTGAATACTGGGCTAGATATATCGTAAATACCCAATGTATTGGGCTATATATCGTAAATACCTAATATCAAACATTCACATCTAACTATGAAATAGCAACTCTTTGTAATTTGATTATTTATGCTTAAGTTATAATTTTTGATGTCATTTTCTCACCATGCAGACATTTAAATTTTTAAAAACTTAATTGTAAAATTTTAAAATCAATAATCTGTAAATGTTGAAATGTATGACTTTCTGTAGTGTTTTTCTTTTACTTCCGTTTCTTTGTTGTTTTTATAATTCGATAAAAAACTTAACAAAATCTTATACATTAAAAGAAGCATTTTCATTTAATTTTAACCGTGTTATAAACTATAATATAAAATTAACATACGATTTATTAGTATTTTTAAAATAGAATTTAGATAAATTTTGTTACAAATATATATATATATATATATATATATATATATAAAATAATAAATGTTTAATATAAAAGAATTCAAAAAAACTAAAATTTAGTAAAAGTATATTATTTATAAATTCGGTTATCGATTCGGTTACACTTCAAGTTTAGATTCAATTTTTCAGGTACATAGATTTAGGACACATTTTGTTGTTTTTGCTGGGTTCGGTTCATCTAATTCAGTATTTTTGCTTATTTCGAATTAAGACTTATTCCACTAATTTTAAATTTTGGATATGGTTCCGTTCGATTTAGATATCAAGTTTGAGTTTGAATGTTTTTATATAATTCTTTTTTGAAAAAAAAAAAACTCTAAAAGCTAAAGTTTGGTTCTTGATTTGGTTACAATTTAATTTTTGGGTACATAAATTTATGACTCATTTAGATAATTCATCAGATTCTATTCTTCTAGTTAAGATCAATTTTTAATTCGAATTTCAGGCATATAAAATATTAAAATAGCAACATAAATCTAGTAACTTTAATATAAATTTTAAAATAATTAAAATAACTAATTCCGCGTTATAACAACCTAGTAGTATATCAATTTAACATTTCACTCAAAAATAATAATATAGAACGTAATAACCAAAGTATATCTACAATATTTAATAAATTCAGAGCTATTTAATATCAAATATTGTAACAAAATTCAAAACTATATTGGGTAAGAACAAATTCGTAGACCCGCTGAGCTGTCTAGAAGGTCTGTCACTATTGGGCTTCAAAAGAGGATAAGTCCACGTGGCGGTACAAGGTGTTCCAAGGGCAAAAGGGTCATTTTACGGAAATTTCCCCCCTCAAACGCTGAGACAAATTAAGAGAGAGAAAGAGAAACTGGCGAAGCGAATAGAGAATCTCTGGGACCAAATCAATGACCGAGTGGTCCCTCCAGAGAAGAAGAAGAAGAAGACGACGACGAACAACTACCAAACTTGTAGGCGGTAGTAGTAGCAGAATTTGGTGGATGACTTTTCTGATTTCTCTATCTGTCTTCCTGTTTTGCTTTTGGTTTTACCGGTGATGCTGTGTCTCATTCAATTCCGATATTTTTAGGGTTCGATTCCAGAATAATATCACATTGTTGTTTCTCTTCACTTCTTTCATGCGTGTAATCAGAAATTCTTAAGTTTCTATGTTTCTTACTATTTCGGGTAAACTTTTTGGGTACTACTTTTCCTTTTTCACATTAGATAGTTCTTCCTCGTGTGTTTCACTCAATCATCATTAAAGTTTAATGGAAAAGTAGTCAATAATTGGAAAAATTGGAATCTTTGGGGTTAGTGTCCATGTTTAATTCTGTAGTGGATGTTGCAATTCAGAGCTTTGGAGTGCACGTGAGACAAGACTTCTGGAACCATATTGCCTTGTGGTAGAAGACAACTCACAAGGTAGAAAACGGCTCTTTGCATGTTTCTTTATGTTGATTGAGATGATGTATACACACTACTGCTTCTTTAGGATAGAATCTTAGGACTCTGGTTCAAAAGCTGAAGATGCATTTGGTAATGATGTTTAAATGTTTGGTTTGTGCAATTGAAAAGCTTCCCTGGTCTTTTTTCTGACAGTCTATTTACTGATAATTGTTGAAGTTATGAATACAAAAACTAGAACTTCTTTTTTTATGTTGATTTTGCTGTGGGACCATGGATTTGCTCTTGTTCGATTAAACAATGTTTAGATTGGTAAAACGTGACTTAGTCTTCAAGCATAGTGGGTGACCATTACAGATAAAGTCGGTAATCTCTTTCTTTGTTTTGTTCTTCAGTTGAGGTTGATCACCTTCTAAGTAAACTGTCTCCCATAAACCTCATAATATAATAACAAAAACTCTTCTCTGATTGGTACATTGATTGATTTCATCTCTTTCAGCGTACATAAAAAGCTTTTCCTTTCTTAGGCATTTTTCATGTTTTAATCTCTTAGTCTTGGTATAGTGAAATCAGATATCTGGGTTAGTTGATTCAGGGAAAAAAGGGGTTTCTGTGGTTACACTGAACAAACCAATGGTGAGCAATTGGTAGCACTTGCTAAAGAAGAGCAGAAGAAGATGGAGAAGACACATATGCCTATAGCCCGAGAAGAGAAGATACTGGTTCAGGTAAGATTGAGGCCGCTTAACGAGAAAGAGATTGCCGCTAATGAAGCTGCCGATTGGGAATGTATCAATGATACCACCGTATTGTACAGAAATACATTGCGGGAAGGCTCAAACTTACCTTCTGTGTATTCATTTGGTAAGAAAGGCAATACTGCTTTTAACGGTTTAGCCTCTTCTATAAATTAGATATACCCCCTCTTACTGGAACTTCAGACTAATAGTTAACCCCCTGATTCTAAGCTTTATAGTTAGATATTTAGCAGCATCATAACCTCTTATATGACCTTAATGCTACCTGGCCTTGACCTTTTGCTATTCTTAACTTTTATTTCCTACTTGAAAAGATCTTACCTTTCATATTGACTCAGATTCTCGTTACTGTTTGATATTTTTCTGGTGATAGATAGAGTGTACAGAGGTGACTGTCCCACCAGACAAGTTTATGAGGATGGAACCAAGGAAGTCGCCCTGTCAGTTGTCAAAGGAATCAATTGTAAGCTTCCATTCCCGTTGTTTGCTGAATGTACACATTAATGAAAGGTTATATGCTTAGTTCTTCAATGACTGAAAAATTTGACAGGTTGTATCTTCGCATATGGCCAGACGAGTAGTGGAAAGACATACACCATGACTGGTATTACTGAGTTTGCTGTGGCTGACATATTTGACTATATATTCCAGGTACAGCCTTACTACATCAAATTCTTTCTTATGAAACATAATGCTGGTATTAATTATGCACTACTGATTGGATCTGGATGCTGTAGCATGAAGAAAGGGCGTTTTCTGTGAAATTTTCAGCAATAGAGATCTACAATGAGGCTATACGAGATCTGCTTAGCTCGGATAGGACATCGCTGAGGCTACGAGACGATCCTGAGGTAAATGAATGTCAATTTCTAACTGAGAGCTTTAGTTTGTAAATTTCTCTGACTCTTCTTGTTCTTTCCTCTCTAATTAGAAAGGAACTGTTGTGGAAAAAACCACAGAGGAAACTTTACGTGACTGGAACCATCTGAAGGAGCTTTTATCTGTTTGTGAAGGTAGATCTCAAAATTTAAAATCACTGTCCATTACTATGAAGTCGCCAATGATATTGTTGTTGTATTGCCCAGTATCTGAAACTCACATGTTTTTCCATTTTTGCAGCACAGCGTAAGATTGGTGAAACCTCATTGAATGAGAGAAGTTCTAGATCTCATCAAATTATCAGACTGGTTTAACTCTTATCTATCACTGGATTCAAGATACAAATTCTCTTTCACTTACATTGGCCCTTGACTGTATCGTTATTTTCTAGACAGTTGAAAGCTCTGCGCGTGAGTTCTTAGGCAAAGAAAACTCCACCACCCTTATGGCGAGTGTGGTATGCTCTCATCTGCAAAGCTAAGAACCCCTTCTTTTTTTGGATCTTGAGGTTTTTTGTTTTTCTAATAAAAGTGTTCGTGTTCATCCCCCTTTATGTGCAGAATTTCATTGATCTAGCAGGAAGCGAGCGTGCATCACAGGCCTTGTCAGCTGGCGCAAGACTCAAGGAAGGCTGCCATATTAACCGAAGTTTGCTGACTCTTGGAACAGTGATCCGTAAACTTAGGTGTGTAAACAATTCAGCCACGTTGCTGTCTTTTTTGCATGCTTAGTAGATTACCTTTAATAATCGAACCATGGGTTATTACACTTAATCTAGTAAGGGAAGACAAGGGCACATCAACTTTAGAGACTCCAAGCTCACACGAATTCTACAGCCATGCTTGGGAGGGAATGCAAGAACTGCCATCATCTGTACACTGAGCCCAGCGAGGAGTCATGTAGAGCTAACGAGGAACACACTCTTGTTTGCGTGCTGTGCAAAGGAAGTTATCACAAAGGCGCGGATCAATGTTGTTATGTCAGACAAGGCTCTGCTGAAACAACTACAGCGTGAGCTTGCGAGGCTTGAGACTGAGCTGAGAAACCCTGTCTCACCTGCCTCAAACTGTGATTGTGCAATGACGGTGAGGAAGAAAGATCTTCAGATACAAAAGGTTTGTGCTTTTGTGAACACGCACAAATTGCTTTCATAGATTTCCTTTCCAGGCTTGGCATGACATTAGCTGGTTTTTAAATTGTGGGTCTGGCTTATACTGATTAAGAGTTAATATTAGATGGAAAAGGAGATCGTAGAGTTGAGAAAACAGAGGGATCTTGCTGAATCCCGGCTTGAAAATTTCATGAAAATGGTAGAAAACAATGAGGCGTCAAAGGTATTGCTGGTTCTTCCCACAATCTCACTTTATGCAAGAAATAATTTTGTTCATCACGTTTTCTCAATGATCACGGTTCTGCCTAGATTTATGCTAAACGGCTTGATTCTGTTTTTCCTCTACCAAAGCCTGGAACTCCGCTTTTAGGCAACCACACAGACAAATGGGAGGATGGTTCAGTATCTGAGACATCAGGCGTGATCGATATAGACAGAAGGAGTTTCATATCAGATGGTATGTCGACAGGACTGTCAAGATCAAGAGCTTATGTTCGTTCTCATTCTGACGAAGACGAAGAGTTGCCCAGACATTCAGAAGATCCATCAGAAGAATATTGCAGAGAAGTGCAATGCATTGAGATTGAGGAATCAGTCAGCGTCTATAATAACAAGAAAGAGGAGAAAGCAGAACCTGATAATCTTTTAGGCCGTAGCCAGGATGTTAATGGTGAAACGAGTGTAGGCCAGAGTGTCAGGTTGAGAAGCTGGAACCGCCGAGACACAGTGCCAGGCACGAGCACTCCACCTAAAAACATAGGGATAGACTTCCTCGGAAGACCAGAGAGTCACAGGACTGCGTTTCCTGATTTAGAGTTTGGTTCTAGTGTATCGAGGAATGATTCAATGTCTTCTTGCGGGAGCGATTCCACTGCAACCCAAAGCATTAGAACGCCGTTGGGGGAAGAGGGAGGTATCACTAGCATCCGGACTTTCGTTGAAGGGCTTAAGGAGATGGCTAAGCATCAGGGCGAGGTTAGTTAAGAATATACATATATATACACACATAATCAATTCTTCTTTGTAGTTTACAATTCATTTACAAGTTTTGTTTTATCAGGTCTCAAGTGCTTGGGATTCTGGTAAAATGGGGATGGACATTGATGCACACTCCATGAACAGAGAGAGAGAATTTGAGAGACAACGGCAAGAGATTCTGGAGCTATGGCAAACCTGTAACGTCTCTTTGGTGCACAGAACATACTTTTACTTGCTCTTCAAAGGAGATGAGGCGGATTCACTTTACATCGGGGTAGAGCTAAGAAGACTCTTGTTTATGAGAAGTAACTTCTCTCAGGGAAACCAAACATTGGAAGGAGTAGAAACCTTATCATTGGCCTCAAGGTTAGATCTTTTAGCGTTTGTATATAGCAGATGGGATTGGCGGTTGTAATTTTGTTTAAGGCCTACTCTTTTATTTTGGTAAAGCCGGAAAGCGCTTCACAGGGAGAGAAAGATGCTGAGCAAGCTTGTGGGGAAAAGGTTTTCAGAAGAAGAGAGGAAAAGAATTTACCACAAGTTTGGAATCGGAGTTAACTCTAAGCGCAGGCGTTTACAACTTGTGAACGAGCTATGGAGGAATCCCAAGGACATGAGTCAGGTAGTGGAAAGCGCAGATGTTGTAGCCAAGCTTGTGAGGTTCGCAGAGCAAGGCAGAGCCATGAAGGAGATGTTTGGTCTAACCTTCACACCTCCTTCATTCTTGACAACTCGGAGATCGCATAGTTGGAGAAAAAGTACGCCTGCACTTTTCTAACTCGTTCTTTCTCCAATGACATTATTAAACTTGTTGAGTTTGTTGTAGCATAAGCTGTGTTTTGTATATCTTCCTTTCATTTCCTTTGTTTGTCTTTTGATTCTGAAACAGACAATGTTGTAATTGATTACAGATGTGAGTTTTTCGATTGTGTAACCCTGAAATTACAAAGCTCGTCTTACCAAATCTCCATATACAATTTTATAGAAGAAAACAAGATCAGACCAGAACAACTACACAATCCATAATGTGTAAATTCTGACCAAGCACAACATCGCACCACTTCACTTTACCCCAAATATCTCCTCCTTCAGTGCGTCTTTCCACTGCGATTTCCGCACACCAAATCTCTGTTTTCTGTAAGAACAGAATCAACTTCCCACCGCTAAGACTCACAGTTCTGGACCAAGAACAAGCCTCAGGCAATAATCCTTCCAAACCCTTCACCACTCCCCAAGATCTCTGCTTTGGATCATAAGCTCTCAAGCAATTCCCACGAACATCATAGTAATACAACACACCATCTATCACACTCGAATGCGACCACTCTTTAGAATGCAGAACCTCGTCTCTCTCGTAATCACCTTCCTTGGGATCGTAAACGAAGCTATTGTAATAGGTTCTCATGTATATCTTACCTCCAATTTCCACACTGCTAAGCCATCTTTTACCTTGCTCCAGATCTGGCCTCATTCGAATATCCCAAATTCCAGTTTCTGTATCAAACACCATCATACTCCTTGACGGAGATTTCATCTGCGAGAGCGTATCTGATCCTCCTATTACATAAATCTTCCCATCAATGACCTCTGCGACGGAAATAGCCACGGCCTTGGGCATGTTGGCGAGAGGCTGAGCAGTGTGAGATTTACAATCGATAAGCGAACCACTCGATGTGATCTTCCAATCGCAAAATCCACCCATCACAAAGATGTTTGAACCAACGGCTATATAGCTTCCATGTAGAGGCATGGGAGGGAGAGAAGAGATATGGACCAATTGATGATCAGTTTTCCCGGGGAATTGTTCTCCTTTGGGTTGCCGGCAGAGAGTAAACCAATGGATATCGGAGCTCTGGTCTTTGGAGATAGCGACATAGACACATTGTTCTGTGCATCGTAACAAGGATCGTCTCGCGTAAAGCTCCAGGGAAGCTACAAGTGATCGGAAACGCCTAGAAACTTGGGAGAGAGTTGAGTAATAGCATCTCGGAACACGCGCAACGATATCGATGACAATTTCATCGGGAAGTAACGAAATCAGACACGGCGGCTCCGGCGGTTGCTTCTTCTGTGACCTAATTTGGCAAGACATCTTCAGATTAATTGACACAATCGACGAAAGCAAAAACGAAACCCAAATTCAGGAACCGTTTTGAGGAAAACGAACAGACGAATACGAGGATGATGGAATTTGACTTCTTCGTTTTGTAAATTATAGATGAAGAAACACTACTGATACGTTTACAACATTTCCAAAAACGTTTTTTCTTTTCTTGATATCAACCCCTAATTATATTAGCTACGATTTGCAGTTTAACCCAACAAACAAATAAAAATAACATATAAAACCCATAATTTTTAATATATAAAAGGAAAAAAACAATGTATGTTATAAAACAGACATAATAACAACAAAAAGATGATGTAAAAGTTTATTTCAATCAAAAAAACTTTCAGAACTCTGGAAAATGTTAGAGATTAATATTTATTTTGGAAGTTTGAAAGTTATGAATTCTAGCTATCAATTAAGTTATATATATAGTTACATATGGATTAAAGTAATATAAAAATAATACATAAGCTTGATGTTCACGTTTTGAAAACGAGTTTTGTCGGATTTTATTGGAAATGATATAAAAGTATAAATAGGAGTCTCTCACAGTTATCTTACTGGGAACAGAAGAATCATTACAAACATAACACAAAGCTGGAAAACGAACAAATACTTTGAAGATCTGTGGTTTTTGTTCCGTGCAGACACGTTCTTTGGAAACATACTCCAATCAACAAAACCACTTTCTCTCTACTAACCTGACAAATAATATAACAAGATCTGGCTCGATGAAGAGACCCGCAATTAAGAACCACATTCTCTCATCATTCGGCTCTGGACTGACCAGCTCGGGAGGACAAAATGATCCCGACGATGAGACCATATAGAGCAAGAGCTTCGGCGAAAATGAGGATAAGAATCATACCCACAAAAAGCTTTGGCTGCTGAGCATTGGCCCTGTTATCAAACCACAATATTGTTTATCAAATGGATATACAAGGGAATAGACACTCTCACACATATCTTAAAAGGCTTTGAACATAAACCATTGCACCCTGAGCATAAAGAGACATCTCACAAAAGCATGTAATGAATAAACATTTCTTTCACTGTAGATCGATAACAGTCAGTGGAATGCAAAACAATGCTTCTTTTCTACCATATTCCAAGAGAATCTGCAAAGAAAGACATAGAAGATCATACCTCACACCAGCATCACCAACAATACCAATGGCCATTCCAGCTGAAAGACCAGCAAGCCCGCAAGCAAGACCAGAAGAGAGATGGGCATATCCGTCGAAGAGGTAGTAAGATTTAGCCTTGGGGTTAATCCCAGTACTGATGATAACAGCAATAATCAACCCATAGATACCCAACACACCAGCCATAACAACTGGGACAATAGACTTCATAACCAACTCTGGCCTCATCACACCCATAGATGCCACTCCCACACCACTCTTTGCTGTTCCATATGCAGCTCCCATACCTTGTTAAACAGTAAACCCACCACGTCAGACCAAAAAAAAATACAAAGACACTGTAATCATTAAGATCACAATGTAACTATTCTTTACAGAAGTAAATCAACATTCTTTGGATCAAATATATATACACTCAATTGATAAGAATGAAAATCCATCGCCAATTTGATGGTGACTAATAAACACTTTACAATTGGTACCAATCACGTCAATCAGAAAACCCGATAGATCCAGCAATTCAACGAGAAGATCTAGGTTAAACAATCTCAATTTCTAGAAAGACTTTAGACCAGAGTAACACTTCCGTACGAATCTGATCCACTGAAAACAAAGAATTTTCAAATAGGAGAGACAAAATTTCAGTAAATCTAGCTTAGAAAATCAAATACAGGAAGGAAAATAAGTTCGTGGTATCTCAAAATCATCAGAGCATTTATAAGAAAAATCATCAGATCGGTGAACTCCCAAAGACGGATCCAAGGCCAAAAGAAACTTTGAGAAACATAACGAAAACAACGACAAATCAAGACAAGATAAGCGAAGAAATCAGAACAAACAAACAAAAAAGGAGATTTGAAGAGTATCGATCGATTTACAGGAGAAGACGAGCGCTGCAGCAGCGCCAAGGAAGCCGAAGAAAGGTGCGGTCTCATCTCCACTGAACGTAGACATCTCCGCCGATTCTAGATTTCACGTCGGAATCTGATCTCAGCTGCTTCTCTCAGATCTCTCTCCGTTGAAGTGAGTTTCCAAGGATTGATTGATATATTACATACAACAGCGAAGCGCACACGTCGGGCTCTAAATCCGGGTCTACCCGTATTCTACCCGGATCTGTGGCTTATTGTTTGGCCCATCATTCGGTTTCAGGCCCATTAGTTTTCGGCCCATTTTGAAAAAATGTAATTTGTGTTTCGGTCAGCTTGGCATATGTGGAGGAGAGATTCGAACAGAAACGTCTTTGTATTAAACGAGTATAGACGAAAATACCCCTAGTATCTTGTTTGCTCTTAACAGCTGCGAGAAGGGTATATTCGTAAATTAATAACTACTGAGCTCCTCTTCCACTTCGGAACTTCTCACCTCCATGGCTCCTTGCGACACAACACCATCTCTCAGCGATCTTTCTCTATTTCTGCTGCTCGTTTCTCCTACAAAATTCGTAAGTTTTCGATCATTATTTTGATATTTCTATTATTTGGAATTTGTGAAGTCTTTTTACAAAGTGCCTCTTGTTTCAATTTTGATTTTCCTCAAATTTACATTTTCTCGGATTTCTGGAATGATTTTGGTAAATTGTATCAATCTGTGGCAGATACTAATGAAGTTTTCCTTTAAAAGTGAGGATTTTGGATATATATGTATATGTATTGCTAACTAGAAGATTCTAATTTATGTGTCATTTTGAGGATTAGATGATCAATTAAGTTTCGAGTTCAAATGAGAAAGCTTTTAGATTCAAGTCCACATCGTAATGCTTACTAATGTGACAAGTAAACAGTTGTGAACTCTGATTCTACATGCCTAAATAGCATTCATGAGAAAGGGATTGAGAGAAAAGACAGGCAGAACCTCATGTCTTTTATAGATTGTTTATTGTTGGAGATCAAATTTCTGTTCTTAAGGATTGATCATTGATTGTGACTGTGGGTTTTTGCTCTTTGTTTTGGCGTATCTCTGTTATGAATGAAATTGGTTCAAAGTTCTTACTCTTTCAGCCTATGTTCAGAGCAGTAATCACAATGTTTGATATCAATTTCACCATCGCAGTTAGAACTTTCTTTCTTCTGTGTTTTGAAGGAAGGGGATGGAGGAGAGTGGTGGGCAATATGAAAATGGACGGTACAAACCCGATTGCTACAAAGGGACACAGTCTGCGGTAAGACTAAGACTTGAAAAACAAATGGTATTTTGTGTATTTTAGTTTGAATGAAAGATAAGCACAAACTGTTGGTACAGTGGAATACAATACCTCAGCATCAAATAAAGGAGCAACATAATGCATTGGTGATGAATAAGAAGATCATGTCCATCCTTGCTGAGAGGGACGCAGCAGTCAAGGAAAGGAACGAAGCAGTAGCAGCAAAGAAGGAAGCATTGGCGGCTCGTGATGAAGCACTTGAGCAACGAGACAAAGCTCTCTCTGAAAGAGATACTGCTATCATGGAGCGACAAAGTGCGTTAAATGCTCTTCAATACCGTGAAAACAATCTTAACTACATTTTGTCATATGCCAAGCGTGGTGGTTCCCAAAGTTGTGAAGCTGAAGAAAACTACATGCCAGACCCTTTGCCT
This sequence comes from Lepidium sativum, assembly GCA_023374145.1. Taxonomy (NCBI): domain Eukaryota; kingdom Viridiplantae; phylum Streptophyta; class Magnoliopsida; order Brassicales; family Brassicaceae; genus Lepidium; species Lepidium sativum. The sequence goes on from JAKUCM010005513.1 coordinate 14,357, forward strand.
ACATCAACTATTCCACCTGAAGCAGCCAATGCGAGACCGGCCAAAAGGAAGAAAGAGAGTAAGAAAGGAACACGACCGAAGAGAAAGAAAGTGGGCAAGGATCTGAACAGTCAAGCTGCTTCCCCGGGAATGAAATGCAGAAAAGACTGGGACAGTAATGATGACGGTTTAAACCTAGTCAGGTTTGATGAGACGACAATGCCAGTCCCCGTCTGCACTTGCACCGGTACTGCTCATCAATGTTACAAATGGGGAAATGGTGGGTGGCAATCAGCTTGTTGCACAACCACTTTGTCTCAGTATCCTCTCCCACAGATGCCAAACAAGCGGCATTCTCGAATGAGCGGTAGAAAAATGAGAGAAAGTGTCTTCTCCAGGTTGCTTAGCCGTTTAGCTGGCCAAGGCTATCAGCTTTCCTCTCCGGTTGATCTCAAAGACTATTGGGCGAGGCACGGCACCAACCGCTACATCACTATCAAGTAGCCAAGATTTAGGAGTCAATAACCATATGTTTCTCTGTTTTCCTAGTTTTAGTTTTAACTATTAGAATGAGATAGTAATGAAAACATATAGCTAGGCTCTTCATAGTTCTGTTACTGCAAATATCTAGTATTGTTTTGACTTGGTTTGATGTGCTTTGTTTTAAACCAATAAAAAAATTATATTTTGTACTCCATTTAGAAAACTAAAATGTATAACATAATTCAAAGTTCAAACAACTTCATGGAGAAAAAAAGGAAGCGTTTTGTAATTATGGTTATATTAGTCAGTCTCTAGTAATCTCTTTCAGTCTAAAGAAGAAAATCAAATGGACCAAAAGCAAGAAGACAAAGAAATGATTTAGCAAACTCTTGTGTACTTACCACCTGCCACTAGAGTAAATGCCATTTGCGATCAATGAGTTCTTCATGATACTATATCTACAAGCATGAATATTTATTGAAAACATCCAAACAAACTATTTTCAAATGTTCAAAAAGTATCAATTATAAAGTATACGTAATAAATGTAAATATTAATTATGAAAACAATGATAGATACCAAGTTTGTTTTGATTTATATTATCATAAATATTGTTCAACAATAAAATTGCTAAAAACATAAATGGTCAAAATATTCGGACAAATAGTTACTATTATTATTATGTTCATAGCTCAACATAAATCTTATAAAAGTTTTTTAGTTTGAAAAGATAAATAAGAATCCTAAAACGTTACATTTCTTATAAAGTAGTGATACAAATTATATTTTTAATACACGTTATAATAAGAGAATGTGCATTTTTCATTTTTTTCTGAATTTTAAAGGAGACTGGGTGTAAACAATTAATAAATCCAGAACAAATCTTAAGAGTATGGGGTACATTACATATTACTTTTAACAAATATAATACAAAAATTGACTTTTACATTATGTAGAGACTCACGACATTACCAAACACAAAATCTTTCTTTTACCAAAAATGTCAAATGTGGTCGGAATTCAATTGAAACTTTATCCAAATTCAAATCATTAAAATTTTATTACTTGAATTTTTACTTTTACAAAAACTGAGCATTATGACAATCATATGGACTTGCATATCACGCCATTTTTAAAGATGTTAGACCAATCCACATCAGTGAATTCTATTGGGAGTTCTTTAAAAAAAAATATACAAAAGAAAATTAAAAAGAAGGAACCAATCAGGATCCACGTGGCGGACCCTGCTTGGTTCCGTCTTTTTAATTTTATTTGTATATTTTTTCTTTTTTCTAAGAACCCCTTTTCCCGAGAATCTCTGCTCTTACAATCCGCATCATCAAAAATGTTTAGTTTCTAGAGAATAAATAAAAATCTCCTAAATCTGTAATAATTAAAATATACATTTGTGGACCCTGATTGGTTCCGTCTTTTTAATTTTCTTTTGTATATTTTTTTTTCTTTCTAAGAACTCCTTTTCCCGAGAACCCCTGCTCTTACAATCCGCATCATAAAAAATGTTTAGTTTCTAGAGAATAAATAAAAATCTCCTAAATCTGTAGTAATTAAAATATACACTTGATCTAAAATACAATATACGATCCGAATAGTAAAATAGTACATGTTTAATACCAAATATGGTCAGATTTTACTTAAAACATTATAAAAACTGCTATAAATTAAATATCGAACTTGTAAACTTTTTAATAGAATTTAATGGAAAAATCACAGGTAGTGGTAAATTCACGAGTCTTGTTGGGTGTTTATATCTTCTCCTCCTTCTCGTGAAATCCGTGTCTCTTTTTTTTTTCTTTGTTAGTTTAGAATCTCTTGCTCGTGCCATAAAGAAAAAAGTCGTTGTCTTTTTCGAGTTCTACTATTTTCTCGAGAAAAAAAAGAGAAAATTGCGGAGAAAACAAAATTAAAGAGAAAGTGGCCCTGTGAGAGAGACAAAGTTTAGATTGATTTTGATTTCAACAGAGAAAACTGAAAAGAGTTGTCTTTTATATTGGTTCTCTCCATTTGCGCCATTGATTGATTCAAGTGCGTTAAAAGTAGAGGTAGGTAAGTGCATTTTGCTCTCACAAAGCTCTCATTTTTCTGTATCAAACTTTGACGAAAAACTTCTCATCTAAAGATAATTACTTGCACCCGAAATTTGCAGAATTTGAACTCGGGATCTAGTCATTCACTGTCAATGTCACAGCCTTCCTCTTCCTTCTCTTTTGATTCATTACCACCGTTATGTCCTTTTCCATTTCGCGATTCTGTGTCGGTACAATCAGATCAGAATATCTCTATGGAGAATAGAGATTCTGGAGGGTTTAACACAAACAACCCTTCTTTGCCTCCATCACCGTTCACGAGGTGTAACTCAACCTCTTCGAGTTCCTTTAGAGTCGGTGAAAGTTTACCTCCGAGGAAGTCACATAGACGGAGCAACAGTGATATAACCACTGCGTTTAATTCGGTCTCTATGATCCCTCCAAGACCGTTGGAGAGGTCAATTTCCGGTGGGGAATGTGCTGATTGGTCAAATTCAACTCCTTTTGTGAAGAAGGAATTGAGCTCTGAAATAGAAGGTGTCGGAGAGAGAGAAGCCATGGATGATCTCTTCTCAGCATATATGAATCTTGAAAACATTGATGCATTGAACTCCTCAGAAGCTCATGATAGCAAAAACTGTAATGAGAATCAGGAAGATCTGGAGAGTAGTAGAGGAAGTGAAACAAAGACCAATGATAATGATACAGAAGGAGAAAGCAGCAGTGTCAATGAAAGTGGGAATAATTTGAATGCTTCAGGCGGAAAAAGAGAAAGTGTGAAGAGAAGAGCAGGAGGAGATATTGCTCCTACGAGCAGACATTTCAGGAGTGTTTCAGTGGATAGTTGTTTCATGGAGAAGTTGTCTTTTGGCAATGAGTCACTTAAGCCTCCTCCTTCTCCTGGAACTTTGTCAAGGAAAGTTTCTCCTACCAATTCGGTTGATGGTAATTCAGGTGCTGCATTTAGCATTGAGTTTAAGAATGGTGAGTTTACTGCAGCGGAAATGAAGAAGATCATGGCTAATGATAAACTAGCAGAGATGGCTATGTCTGACCCTAAGCGAGTCAAAAGGTATATTCAATATTGTGACTTTACTTACTGGTTTTTAATTTGGTTTCCCGATGTTTATGCAACGATCTTGTCAGAATATTAGCTAACCGTCAATCAGCAGCACGGTCAAAAGAGAGAAAGATGCGTTACATAGTTGAATTGGAACATAAAGTGCAGACTCTTCAAACTGAAGCTACTACATTGTCTGCTCAGCTCACACTTTTGCAGGTATGTAGTCTACAATATTACAGTAGCTTCTAGATTGCTTTTTCTTTGTTCTGGTTTTGTTATAACAATTTTACATCATCCAGAGAGATATGATGGGGTTGACAAATCAGAACAATGAATTGAAATTTCGTCTTCAAGCAATGGAACAGCAAGCTCGACTTCGTGATGGTACATATTTGGCCTCTGATCTCAGTCATATCTTAATGAATTTGGTATCAAAATTGAAGAAAACTCTGTTTATGTGGCAGCTCTGAACGAAGCATTGAGTGGAGAAGTCCAACGATTGAAACTAGTAATCGGTGAAACCAACTACAACGAATCTGACAATGCGGAAAGGTTCCAACAACTCAACATCAACCAGACAAGACATCAATCACATATGCAACAAAAATTTCGACAGAACCAGAATGGAACCATGACAACAAAACCTGAATCAAATGATTAGAACTGATGGTGGCTGGATCACTAAGTTACATATAAATCAAACTTTATATTTATGTGCAGGTATGGTTGAATTTTTAATATATCATATAGAATATAAGTCCAAAACATTTAATTTTACAGTATTTTAAAAGAAAAATTCAATTTATGGTAGATAAATAATGTTTAATGAATATGGGTTGTAATGAAGGCTCAAGAAGGAGTTTCAGACAAAGTTATTCTCATGTCTGTTTTGTTATTTAATTCTACTCTCTTTGGTTTTTGTTGTTTGGTTGTATTCCTCTATCTTCTTCTTATTTTAGTTAATGGGCCTAATTTTGGCCCATTAAATTGGATTTTCCTAATGTTCACTTTCTTCCAAAACGCCTTTTGAGACGTCGTTTCTGTTAGTTGCATTTGTCTCCGTAGAATTATCTAAAACCCTAAAAGACAGTATCAATTTGCATCATCAGTCACTTCATTTTCGTGTATATTTCCCGCGACGACGGAGTTTGTCCGCTATGTCCGTTGTAGTAGCGGCGGATGCAAGTGTCGAAGGAGATGCAAATCCGGCGTTTCCGGTTCAATCGACGAAGCAGTTCTCGGTGTATGAAGCGACTTCGGAAGAGCTTATAGAACGATCAATCGCTCCTATAAAGAAGGATTTCTTATGTCCTCCTCCAAGTCGTTCCGGGAAGCAAAATGACGTCGTCGATGTTAAGGCGCCTCAGGGATTGGTCCAGGAGAAGAAATCTAAACGACAACTCAAACGAGAACGCAAGGAGGTAATATTTCAATTGTATTGGTTTAGGCTTTGTACATTGGTGCTTGTATATAGCTGCAAATCTAGCTAGGATTAAGAGTTGGATGTATACTATAACCGAACCTACCATGCTTTTTCTTGCAGAAATCTGCCATCAATCTCTGTCCGCAGGTTGCGAGAACAGAAGACGCTAATTCCTGTCAATATAAAGACAATTGCCGCTTTAATCACGATATTGAAGCTTTCAAGGCTCAGGTATTCATTTTTGTAGTTTCCTGATGCTGTTCCTCTCTATGAATGGGGTGGATTGAATGTACTATAATTTTATGTGATTGATCACATTTAGCTTGGATGATATTGATAAAGAAATTCACTGCCAATGTATTTTGTTGTAACTGCAGAAACCAGATGATATAGAGGGGCAATGCCCATTTGTGGCCTCTGAGATGAAGTGCGCGTATGGTTTATCATGTAGATTTTTAGGCACTCACAGAGATATTGCTGGTAATTCAGATGGCAAGGAAAACACAGAGATGAACTTTTTTAACAAAGATACACAGAGGCTTCTATGGAAAAATAAGATGACTTTCATCAATGCAGATGCAAAACTCAAGTCCCTCGGTCTCTTGGTATGTCGTACAGAGTGTTATTTTATTCCTTTTTCATGATTTTGTTGTTTTTACAAATTTTCTAGCATGTCATACGCTTCATTTTCCCTCCCATATCTCTTAGCACGAGACATGAGTGTTTTTTCTCTTTTTTTTACATAGGGGCATGCCAAAAAAAGCACTGTTGCTGAAGAAAATAACACCAAAACTACGCAAAATGGTGCAAACGGCTCACAAGCAACTGAAGTAGCGGTTGACTCAACTGTCTGCTCTAACCCTACATCAGAAAAGATACAGGATGATGACATTCCTGGACTACTAGAAAATAAAGAAGTTCGTCCAATGAAAAAGGCAAAATCTGAGTTTAAAGAGAATCTCGATCGTGGAGATGTTAGTGGAGTTAATGATGGTTAGCTTACTTCTCTGCATTTCGAATTCACCATTTCCAAAATTCCAATTAAAAATTATATAGCTTTATCTCCTAGCTATGTGCTAAAGAAGGGTGTGGGACAAGAAAGTATCCTAATGTTCCGTCTAATTGTACTGATTCAGACGTGAAAGTGGAAGAGCATATGAATAAGAATGGGTGTTCTACTTCAGAAGCTAAAATCGAAGAGGATAGCATCAAAATTGTTGAAACTGATGGCAGTCTAAAGGTCCACTGTCGTGAAAAGAAAAAGCTTATAGATTTTAGGGATAAGCTGTATCTTGCACCCTTAACAACTGTAGGCAATCTTCCCTTTCGAAGACTTTGCAAAGTGTTGGGAGCAGATGTGACTTGTGGTGAGATGGCTATGTGCACAAATCTTTTGCAGGTTAGCCCTCTAATTGTAATATCTGTCTGTTATGGGACAGAATGATTGAGTGTTTTTTAATTTCTGTAGTAATCTGAAAACCTGCAAAATGATTTATTATAGGGCCAAGCTTCAGAATGGGCTCTGCTGAGACGGCATTCATCAGAAGATCTGTTTGGTGTTCAGATTTGTGGCTCTTTTCCAGACACAGTGTCTCGCACTGTTGAACTTATAGACCGAGAATGCACTGTTGATTTCATAGACATCAACATGGGTTGCCCGATAGATATCGTCGTTAATAGGAGTGCTGGTTCGGCTCTTCTCAACAAACCATTGCGAATGAAGAACATCGTGGAAGTCTCTTCTTCCATTGTTGAAACACCTATCACTATCAAGGTAATTGCCTAAGCATAAATTATAATCAGGAACTGATGGAAGTGGAATATTTGTAGCTGCAAATGTGTTGGTCTATAACCACTCTTTACTTATCTAGTCCTTTTTGGTGCCAGGTGCGTACGGCATTCTTTGAGGGTAAGAACCGGATAGATTTATTAATTGCAGATATCGTAAATTGGGGAGCCACTGCAGTGACGATACATGGGCGGTCAAGACAGCAACGTTATAGCAAGTCTGCAGATTGGGACTATATATACCAGTGTACCAAAAACGCATCCACTAACTTACAGGTTATAGGAAATGGAGATATATACTCTTATTTAGACTGGAACAAACACAAGTCTGACTGTCCTGAATTGGTTAGCTGCATGATTGCTCGTGGAGCACTGATCAAGGTGTGTGTATGACCAAAACACTTACAGCTTCTTCCCAGTAAATCATTCTATAGTCTCAATGGGTTTTTGGATTGCGCAGCCTTGGATATTTACTGAAATCAAAGAGCAACGGCACTGGGACATTACCTCCGGAGAAAGACTTAACATCTTAAAGGACTTTGTACGTTTTGGTCTTCAACACTGGGGATCTGACACTAAAGGTAAAGAACTCTATGACACGGGACTAAAACTATGTTGTGGTGTTTTGCTCTTTCCCTTGTGGCTAAAGCTATACGATGTTTTTATTGACCTTTAATCAGGAGTTGAGACAACAAGGCATTTTCTGCTGGAGTGGCTTAGCTACACGTTTAGGTACATACCAGTCGGTTTGCTTGATGTGGTCCCGCAACAAATAAACTGGCGTCCACCTTCTTACTTTGGTCGCGATGATCTCGAGACACTTATGATGTCCGAATCTGCGGGTGATTGGGTGCGTAATTTTCTTATCCTTTGATCACTCTTCTTACTTTGGTCCATATATGAACTCACTTTCGATATAAATATTGCATTGTTCAGGTTCGGATATCTGAAATGCTGCTTGGAAAGGTTCCTGAAGGGTTCACATTTGCTCCCAAACATAAATCCAACGCTTATGACCGAGCTGAAAACGGCTGATTTTATCAGATTTCTCATTCAAAATATAACTGTTATGATTAAGTTTATATTTAATTCTTCGAACTTGAATATTACTTGAGTGCAATGTATTGTCTTTTAAAGAAGAAAACTTTAAGAAGTAAAGCAAATAAAAGTAGCATTTGCAAAATGAATAATTAGAAATAATGATGAAACAAATGACAAATGACAAATGCAGGTTCGAAGAATTTTCGTAGAAAGAGTTAATGTGTACGTAAAGGGACAAATGTAAAAGAGATTCCTATTTTTGTAATTTATTCATCCAATTAAGAGAGATCCAAACCGCTTTGGCTTTTTTCTTCTCCGTATCTCTTCAGACATACGTGAAAGGTCCTTTTACATTCTCGGCTTATTATATATACTAAAAAGTATAAAGACTTGCTATATATAATAATAGCCATAAATGCTGATATTACTTAGCAAAAAAAATTGAATTGAAAGTTCCGTAATCTAGCGGAATTATACATATTACAATTAATATATTCCATTATTTTGTGTATTCAACTAAACAAATTTTTCTATATTCCACTGTTTGTTTTTTGATTGCTCATGACCGCAACCAGCGACTGCGACCAAAACATATTCATTTCGTGGTTGTTGGTGACGAATGATTACAAATTTTAATCGCTGTTTTATTTAGCGATTTGCGACGACTAGTTACCATGACTATCAAACTAACAAATTTTTTTTTTTGTCTCGGTCGGCAGCAACCAAACGAACATGGCCTATGTATATATGAGTGATGAGGTAGGATAGATATTATTCGTACTTGTGGATGCAATTTATTCCAAACATAAAAATTGTTTTCTATTTGCTTAAAAACATTAAAAAATTGTTTTGAACCAAAAGATATTCTTGAGAGAGAAAAAAGAGTAAATAAAGAAGAGAATATAGGCAAAAAAAGAAAAGAAAAGGGATGTGCATTAACAAGAGTCGTTGCTATCATATAGGATTTGTGGCTCGTAGGAAAAGGAAAAGAGAAAAGAGTAATTGCATTCTATTTATTATACATTTTTTTGTTAAACGGGAAATTATATTGGGGGTACAACTGATCGGTCTAATAGCCAAATTCCTACATAATGTAAGCGGAGGGATTCGATCTCAAGTTATGCAAATGAGCTACCTTATGTGGACTTACCGTATGTCACTAGACTAAACGCCATTTGCATTTATTATACATTATTTATAACAAATTATTATATGCATTGTGCTCTTTCCACTTCATATTAATATTCTCTCTTTTAACTTCTTGATTGTAAATGCATAATGTTATTTATTTATTTTCTTGTCACCAATTACATAATTTTTATTATTAATTCTAAACCAATGCTAATTTCCATATATATTTTTTTATTATTAATTAAAATACATAACAAAGCTGAAATATATATCGTATATTTACGACCAAGTTTGTAATTACAAAACAGAGATATGTTATTGCTTCACCTAAAGAAGTAATGAAATCTATCTTCTTTAGTCAAAATTCATAGGTGGAACCATATTTTTGATCAAAACCCAATATATAACAAATGTTATTTTGGATTTATTGTTGGATTTAACTTCATTTCGGAAACATTAATATTTTGATCATTGAGTCTTCGTCTAAGATGATTTTTTGTGTTGTGGGTTCGATTGATTATATTTATCTGTCTCTTTCTTGGATAATATATCGTTTTTTTTTCTTTCTAAACATCATCAATATATATAGTTATTTATAATATGTTCACATGATATGAATAAAAATAAACTTCCAAAAGAAAGAAGAATATAGGATGAAAAATATAAATTTATACATATGACCCGCATACTATAAAGAAATCCATACAAAAATAAAACATTTCATAGTTACAAAGAACTTGAACGATCAAAGTTTTAAATAAAAAAGTTGGCCAATAGGAAACTTGCACTATGTAAATCATGTATTAGTGCAAAGCCACCACTTTATCAGCTCATAAAAAAATGAAAATCATCGAATACAAACCCCATTTAGGGCTTCAATTAACGAACTAAAAACCTGAGATGTGATTTACAGTGATCCTTGTAGATCACAATGATCTTTCATTTGGATCTCTTACAGATTTTAGTCCGGAAAAAAAAATACCATATGGATAAAGATTCTTTATCCAAAGGCAAAAAATAATAATAATGTAACTAAACTCTCTTTTCTCTCTATGTTCTAAACTTGAAGCTTTCATAATTGTTGAATCATGGAGAGATTAAAGAGAGGAAAACGAGTTCATCACAAGGAATAGTGAGACCTCCCATGTGATGGTTAAAGCCAAATTCTTCTTCTGCTTGTTGAAGAAGAATGAGAAATTGAGGATGAGTTAAGAATGAGATTGGTACGATGTATCTCGTTCTCTTTGCTCCTACGTAAACCGGAAAATGTCCTTTGGGTACATCAAGAGGAAGACCTTCTTCGTCGTAGCATTGTTTTTTGCCTAAGCTTGAACATCTCTTTAAGATTTGCTTTAGCATTGCTGTTTGTGTTCTCTTTACGGCCATTGATTGTTTTTCTTTTTGAATGTGAGAGTGAGAGTTTGAGAGAGAGTAGTAAAGAGAAAAAGATTGAAGAAGAGATGATAAGTTTTTGATGAGAGAAGTGTGACGAGAGGAGCTTATTTATGGAGAAGAAGATTGAGGATAGGAATGCTAAAGCAATACTATTATTTTACTATTAAATTTCTTTATTGTCCGGAATTTTTTTTTAATTCTATATGTAATCAAATAATTATCAATAAATAAAACAATTTTGTTAGTGCCGTCTCAGAAGACTCTTCTAAAATAATAATAATTACAATTCAACAAATCCACTAATTATTTGAGGGAATTATCATATCAAGGATTACAAATTTAAATCCATTTCTTTTTATAGAAAAACATACGTTTCTTTTAGAATATTATTACAAAGAAAGTTGGATTAGATGTTTTTATATTAACGAATATTATCTAATATAATCATATGCATACTCCGAATAACTAGGTAGTTTTTTTTGTCAACTAGCATACTGACTATAAATCTTTTCCTACTACTGCAAATATGGGGTTTGATATTTGGTGTTTTGAGGATTTGTAAAGTGACTGTACCACTGAATCACCTCTCATCGGCAAACTAGCTAGTTTCTTTTTTTTTTGTCAACTAGACTACTGGCTTTTAAATCTCACTCCTACTCTGCAGGTAAGGGGTTAGATCCCTGGTGCCTTGAGAATTTGTAAAGTGACAACACCACTGGGTCACCTGTCATCGGCAAACTAGCTAGTTATAATGTAATAATAATAATAAAAACATATATATAACTAGATAAGAAATAGTAGAATATTTAAGGAGCAGGAAAAAAGCAGAAAGAGGAAATAGAGAGAGGCATGTGACAGTGTGGGATCCAAACCCATTGGGATTTAATTTAATTGTTGGTCCTCACCAAGACATTATGGTCCCTCTTCTCTTCCTTTCAACACTTATTTTCATAAAATATCGAATCACTATATATAATATATGTGGGTGGTATTAACTTAATTACTTTCATATTTACGTACGATAGAGGTATCTTAATTTGTACTATAAGTACATTTTACATGTCCTTCTTAATCTATATGGTTAATTATCTATATGCTCGAAACCACATTAAATATTATTACACCTAACTAGTTTATGATTACGATGTACTACTATTATTTTATTTTTTTTGTCAACGGCAGATTATATTGGACCACAACTGGTCGGTCCAATAGCCAAATTCCTACGTAATGTAGACAAAATGACTCGATTCTGGATTATGAAAATATGCTGCCTTAAGTATATTTACCGTCTGCCACTAAGCTAGATGTCATTTGTGATGTACTACTATTATTTAATAATAGAATATTATTTATTAAGCATAAGATCGACTAATCACGAGTAAATTTATAAATGTAGGTAGCAGGATTTTTACAAGACCTAAGGCTAGACAAATTGGGAGATTCACAATTGTCATGTGAAGAACTCTAAAACAACCTAAAATGTAACAAGAGGGAATCAATCTAATTAATTGTCTGGACAACCAAACAAAGTTATTGAATTACAACCAATTGGTTACAAAAATATCTATTTGAGAACACAGTTTTGTGACAAATGCATACAAAAAACTGAGTAGGATTCGCCTTAAGTCTTGTCTGTATATGTTTACAATAGTGTTGACCATATATGTTCGATATAGTTATATGCTTATTGACAACGAGCATTTATTACATCTTTGTTTCTGGTCATATAAGGTTAGGGACAAAGATAGTGTTTAGTCTCAACGATCTCGAGCTTCCCATCTTTGTTGATTGGTCATGTCCCTCCTTCTAAACCATTTGCGTCGGCCAATCATAAAGCTCGACGATCACATAACACTTCATACGTGCCTTTCTTAACGGTTGATGTTTTTATAAAAACAAAAAATACTTTAAAAAAATTGTTTGACTAACAGATGATTTGCCAATGTTTCAAAACACTCCTCTTAGAATATATCAAGTGTTTATCTGTTAAAAGGTACACAAAGTATAAACCATTTGTCCAGTACTGGAATTTGGTTATGAAATGGATGAAGTAATTCATTATGTGGATAAATCATACACGAATGCTCACACAAGCATGTCTAGTGATAACTAATATTGGGATTTGGGAAGGTAATAATGTGCTATCCCGGATTTGAGTATCATTTGTGCTCAACATCAGTCCATGCCCTTGAGATTAGTCGGATTTTATGACTCGTTGAGCTGGCTTAGGAGGAAACTCTCTCTTGTTGGTCCAAAGCTTTTAGGGTTCATGGTGTTCAAAAAAATCATATAGGAAGATAACTAAAGCTAGTTGCTTATTGTACACATAAACTCCAAAGTATGCAATTATAGCCGATGATAGGTGGTCCAGTGGTGTAGTCATTTTACAAATACATCAGGGAGATCGAACCCCTAAGTAGGAGTATAATTTAAAAGCCAGTAAATTAGTTGACAAAAAAAAAATTAAGTCTGCAATTATACGAAGTTTAATTAAACCTTAGAAAACAAGTTGAATCTTGAGAGTTACTTTCGAAATCTATCACATCAAGGAACAAGTGAATCAGAATCATGGTTTTTTTTTCTTATCTACCACAAAAACCGACAGTGGGAGAGAGAAAGAGAGAGAGTTTGGTGTCATTGTCAGGGAGAGAAGCTAGCATGTTCTGCGAACCAGATTTGATGAGGGGAAAAATGAGAAGAGGATTAGGGAGAGAAGTTAGGAATCTATGAAGGGACAATTTAAGCTTACGGACTGAGCATGACATGTCTCTCTTCTCGACCAAGCACATGAAAATCCCCCATGTTACTCTTGCCTCCTCTTACTGTCCTCTTTTGTACATCTTTCCAATTTTTACAGAGCTGTTTATGTTCAGATTTTATTAGACTTGACATTTGTCTGCTTCCTTAAGGAAATTCTTTTACCTTTTATACACTAGTTTCAGGCTTGAAGTGTCCCTGGTACAACTCTTTATCTATTGATTCTCTTAGATCCATTAGAAGTAATTTACCAAACAACTCTCTGTTCGTTTAGTGCATAGTTGTTGGAATATAGTGTCAATTCAGAAGTATAAAAAGAAACCTGAGAACTAAAGAAGTGAGTGAATCAAATTTGTAAAGTTCACGTGAAAGAAGAAGAAGCATGAGGTGTGTTTGTAAGTCAAGAGAAATATAGGTGACAAGATCTGAAGTGAAATGTAAGAGTCATTTCATCACATGGGCTGCAGTGAAAGCAGGACCCATGAAATTATGAGATTGGCTTATTTCTTTGTACGATGATCAACAGTTGAACAAGAACAGAGTGTCACCTAAAGAAAACGATCGAGACTGCTGAAGAAGAAGATTGGACTAATTAGCCATCGATGAAAATCATCTGTTAAAATGGGCATTTCATTTTGAAGAGAGGTAGGGTTTTAAGGTCATATTTCTACTTAATTTGGCATGTGATCATTCTTTTTACTTGCTTCTTTTAGGGTTCCTCTCTTTCGTTTCCATGCAAACTTTTCCTCTTTGTAATAGGAGCCTCTCAAACAACAAAAATAAAATAATATTTTTTATTGTAAAAGTTTCTCTAGATTTTTAGGAATTTTCACTCATAGTCTCTCAAATGAGAAACTTTTTTAAAAATTCTCTTAATAAAATATTATTATTATTTAATATTTTATTATTACTTTTATGATGAGAGACTCCCACGCGCAAGCGCATGGCACAGATCTCTTTCTCTTGCGTTTCTTCTTTGGGCCTTTGGGCTTTGGATGTATCCGGCCCAATAAAGTTACATTGAAAAACAAAACCGAGGAACGTATGAATGAATTGTCACATCGCTGTTTTTTTATACTTGATAGTATGATAATAATGTAAGTGCAAAATCTGCCATTCCCCTGAAAGTTGGACGGATTGTTCCTGCTCGGATTAACTTCACAGTTCCTGATACAAATAGCTGCTGGTTTAAGTATGAAACCAACATCACATTATTCACATATCTCTTCTTCATCATTCTCTCCAATATAAACCGCCATGAATCTTCTTGGTCTCTAACATAGTTCCCTTTGAACTATTTGCTTCGCATCCTAGAAGCTTGATGTGTTTATGCTAAAATGTTTCATGTTCTCAGAGAAAGTTTTCAGAAACTATGGATCTTTTTAGCTTGTGATTAATCAATAGACTTTTCTGTTATACTTATTATATAAACGAATGTACGAAAATATTATCCAAAATTAAGGTTTTTTGGGGGGTGGGGTTTCATTACAGAGCACATGGGTTTGGGTTGAAGATACTAAACCAAGATCAAATCAATAAATGTTGTCTGAGAAGTTAGTGTCTAACGATGGCCTACATGATAACTTCATTGGGGCATATTGTCTCAAAGGACATCACATGCCAAATCTCTCTATAGATTATGTAGGGGCCTGAAGTTGTGTACCTAATGAACCAGAGGTCTCCATCACTGAGTAAGTCACAACGTCTCCGCAATGATATTAAAAAGATAGGACCACATGACTTGATCATATGCAAACAAACTCATAAAAGTCTTCACAATTTCTGTGGCAAGAATTGAGATTTGACTACTTATAATTCCTATCTAACTAACAAGTGGTCATATTGATTTGTGTCTTCACATCAGAACGTAATGATGATCACGAGAGGGCCCTTACTTATCATGCCGTGGTCCGGCAAAACCATGTGCTCGTTGGCGTGATTCTATGAGCAGAAAGTCCTCTAAACCAATGAAGGGTTATCTTCAATTAATGCTCTTTATCTATATATACTCATTACTGAGTCCTTTAAGCTCTGCAAGTTCTCACATTTTCCTGTAAATCATAAAACTATCAATTTAAGAAACACACAAAAGACACTCCATGGCCATCAGAATCCCTCGTGTTCTGCAATCATCAAAGCAGATTCTTCGTCAAGCGAAACTGTTCTCGTCTTCTTCCTCTAACTCTCTTGATGTTCCAAAAGGATACTTAGCGGTTTATGTAGGAGAAAGAAAGATGAAGAGATTCGTAGTTCCGATTTCATACTTGAACCAGCCTTCATTTCAGGATCTATTAAGAAAGGCAGAGGATGAGTTTGGATATGATCATCCAATGGGTGGCCTCACAATTCCTTGCAGTGAAGAAATCTTTATGGATCTTGCTTCTCGCTTCAACTGATTATGACTTGCTCATATAACTTTTTCATGGATTTTGTACATTTTTTCCCCAATTAGTTTTCTTCAAGAGATGAGATGACTTAGAAACATCTCTCCTTGAAAGTGAAACAGAGACTTGTAACACTCTTTTTCCTCACTTACAGTGAGTTGGACTCAAATCTAATCAAACTCCATTATTCATCAATCATCATGAATATCTTAATTTCAGTTTCCAGACAAACTCACCGTGGATACAACTCAGTGTTGGAATTATAATTTGAAGTTTTTGCAATGTATCCTAAAGAAGAAGAAGTATCTGATATTGCATTGCTGAATGAGATAAACGCAGGCTTTGAAGGTTCTGAAAGAGAAAGAGAATGTCCGTCTAACATAAGAAGAACTGAAGCCATTCTTGGGCTCTCTGCAGCTTTCTCTTGGACACAAAGAAGCCCAACGTTGATGCATCTCAAGATCATATTTGATGAATAACTCATCATTGTCATCAGAATTTTGTCCACCAGATTCAAGGCAACGCCTTTCTTCCAATTACTCCATGCCTTGACCAAAACATTAAAGTCAGTCATATGAATTAACAATCATTGATCAAAGGTTAATGCAGGTAATGTACTTACAAAGCTAAGGAGATCTTCCATGCTGTCTTCACTGCTGAAGCAACTGTTTTTCTTACCACTAATGATCTCAAGAACCAAACACCGAAACTGTAAACATCTGACTTAAAAGAGAACTGTCCGCGCATTGCATACTCTGGAGCCATGTATCCATTGCTTTAACCAAATGACTGATCATGATGAAGTTAGATGAGGAAAAGAAAAACGTTAAATGTTTTTTACTTACAAAGTCCCGACGATCCTACTCGTGTAGCATTGAGTTGTATGATCAATATCAAAAAGCCTAGCTATTCCAAAATCTGCGATTTTTGGGGTCATTTCCTCGTCTAAAAATATGTTACTAGCTTTAAGATCACGGTGAATAATCCTAAGACGAGAATCTTGATGAAGATAAAGAAGCCCTCGAGCTACACCTCCAATGATTTTGTATCTAGTCTCCCACTCCAATTCTTTACCTTGGATCGGATCTGTACAAAACATTCAAACACTTGAGATCATACACACAAACAACAGTAGAATGGTTTCCGAGCAAACATCGAACATGAAAGAAATTTGTACCGAAGATAAACTTGTCAAGACTAGTGAGTGGGAGGAACTCATAGACAAGAAGTCTTTCAGTTCCTTCTATTGAGTAACCTAAGACTTCTTGTCCATCAGAAAGTACACCCTAATGATCATGCTTATACGAGAATGTTATGATGCTATCTCCAATAAAATGCAAAGGATAACAGAGCTAGCTAGTTCTTCTTATGTTTCTAAGATTACTTATAAACTGTTCCGAATCCACCTTCCCCAAGTATATTTTCCTGTGATTAATGACTTGTTGCAACTTGTAAAACACTGAAATCAAATTTGATGGAGTCCGTGCTAATCATTTCATCTGTATGTAAACAATGAAATAAACCAATGTAACTGATAGATAAAAAGGGAGTTAGATATGAAAACCATATTGGAACAGAGGAAATAACATGAAAACGAAACAGAGAAGCACCTGAATGATTTGTTATATCTGAGTCTGAATGATAGCTTACTTTCTGGATTGTTGATCTTACTCTTCTTTTTCTTACTTCTCAACCGTAAGAAAACTACCAAGAACACTATAACTAAGACAACAACAACAACAACAACAACAGCTATGTCATCAGAGTCTCCGACAGAGATGCTGTAAAATCCGTTATCGTTCTGTCGAAGAGATGATAGAGAGGTGATAAGACGGTCAACGTTAACGGCGTATGGAGTGTTAACGGTGAAGTTGCCTGTGACGTTTGAATATATTTCTCTTAACGGAACCGGTTGTGACGTAACGGTGAAGCATTGGATTAGGATTAAAAATGATATTAGAGGAAGAACAAGAGACGACATTTGTATGACTTTTGTTGATCATTTTCTTGATTGGTTACATTGCAGATAACAAACACACCATGAAGCGTTGACCTTTGACTCTGTTCATTTTTTGTTTATCATAAGCTAGGCTGTTATGAAATGCGACAAGAGTTGTATTATAATATATGTCAACAAATAGAAACGATCTGTTTGGAAAGTTGTGAGTATATTACATTGAGTTCTAAATATCTTCTAAATCTCTAATTAATAACCTAAGAATGTAAGATACATTTGAAGTGGATCTAATGAAGCTGAGAAGTGATAGAGATAAAGGTATCTTCTGGACAAGGGATGGTCAAGCCGCCCATTGGATGATCAAACCCAAACTCTTGTTCTGATTTACTCAACAAAGCTTGAAATGAAGGTTGGTTCAAGTATGAGACTGGAACTATGTATCTTTTCATCTGGCTCTCCCCGACATACACTGCAAAGAAACCTTTTGGTGTTGAAGCTGCCATTGATCGTCCTTGGAAGATCTTCTTTGCACCCATAAGACCTCTGAACACACCCATTTCTTATTATTTTGCTTACGGATCTTTGGAAGATAAGATTCACTTAACTGGAGTTCTCGTTTAGATTGATATGTTAGATGAAGATGTTGTTCTGTTTTGTATCATATCATATATATACAACCAATTCTCTTTGGGTTAGTAAAACCGTGGGCTGCTTATACAAGAGTGGGACATATGCAGAAGAAGAACTCACATGGCTTTGTCATGAAGGTGCATTTGTATTGATAAGCATTCATGATCCACTAGAAGACTAACAACTTCGACTGTAATTCACATGAGATTGTCGATGGCACATAGACATCTCTTTGGAATGGTAAGTAGGACCCCATGTTACGTACCAACACAGCACCTGAAAAGTGTATGTCACTGATGAAGAAGACTACACGGAAGAATATGAGCATATGGCGTGGAAGTCAAGTAGCCAACTGGCTTTACATAATCCATTAGACCAACCCTTCGCATCAAGTGGAAGTCGTTGAAAAGGCAGAAAAGCAAAGCCAAAGGGCCCGCCGTTTTTCACTTTAAAAACAACACGTAGTTCTTCTCTTTGGTGCACCATACATAAATGTGTGACAATACGACGTTTCTCTCTTTCGCAGCCAAACTGCATACCGTTTACTTCTATTGTATTTCGCTTCTTGCAACTAAATTGGATTCGGGCCGAAGATGATGTAAGCGAATGGAAAATACTCTCTTGCTAAAATTTGAAGGTCAACCTCAAAAGCGCTTCTTCTTATGTGATTGGGCCTTATTCAATATATAAGGATGAGGCCCAATAAGACAATTTGAACCGAAATATGTATGCTTTTAATGCCTAACTATCCACACTCATACAAAAAAATTATCAATTTAATATCAAACTTAATACGTATTTTTATTATTATAAATATTAACTTTTTTTTTCCATAAAAATTACAAACTTTACGTTGACCATGTTAAATTAGTACTATTGTTAATAAAAAATAATCTACACTAAACATTGTTAGTTAAATTAAACGGATTGTTTAGTTTAATAATGACGCTTAACATGGTTATTTTGACATTACGTGGTCAACATAAAATTTATAGTTTTTATGAAGAAAAAAAAAATTACATTTAAAATGACAAAAACGCTAAGATTGATATTAAATTGATCGTTTTTTCTTCACGGCAGTTGCAAAAATTACTAGTTGTAATTTAAAGCCTTTCAAAATAATCTTCTTATATGTTGAGTTTAGCATTACCTCATGTTTTCTAGAATTTAAGTTGTCTCTCCATTTGGTCGATGTTATTACCAAATTTTCTTCCTAATTGTTATTATGAAAACTATATATTAAAATATTTTAAAATGACAAAATAAATAGTACTATTTATAATGCATTGAAAGGTACTTGAAGTGAAACAAAGTAGTAGAGTATGTGGTCTATGAAGATCTTCTTTCATCTTCTTTAGTAAAGATAGGTTATTCACTTTTTGTAGTTTGTACGAGAAAAGCAAGACCTTTAGGATTCTGTCATTTTTACATTTGTTTTCTTATGTTAATATCAATCTGATCTTACTCCTCATTGAAGAAAGTGAACTTCTTGTTTCTATAGTTTAGGTTTATATCTACATCTACAAATTTACTTAGAAAAAATTAATAGAAAATTACTAATATCTCCATTGGGAGTTAAGTTTCTAAAAATTAAAACAATAGTATTTTTTTATTGTAATTTAATTTTAATTTTTTTTAAATGTATTGACCAGTAACAAAATGACAAATGGTAAAAAAATTTGAAGATATGTATCTTACACTTACTGAACAAGAACCGACTTTTTCCTTCTCTCTTACTTTTCCTAATTTTATTATTTAAATAATATTAAAATTATTGAACAAGAACCTGTTCTTCCCTCATTGAAAAAAATGTATTGTAACAATTTTTTGTTTCTATTGTTTAGGTTTATATTTACATCTACAAATTTACTTAGGAAAATCAATAGAAAATTACTAATATCTCCATTGGTAGTTAAGTTTATAAGGAATAAAACAATAGTATTTTTTTTATTGTAATTTAATTTTAATTTTTTTTAAAATGTATTGGCCAGTAACAAAATGACAGATGGTTAAAAACTTTGAAAATACGTATCTTAAAAATATTGAACAAGAACTGATTTTTCTTCTCTTACATTTTATAATTTTATTATTTAAATAATGTAAAAAATTGAGTAAAATTGAGTTAAGAGACCGCATTTGCATTTGAACTACTCTAAAATCATCTACATCAAAAAACCTTATCGGGAGTTCTTTAATGTGAATGGCCTAATAGACCGGCTAATCAATAGAAAAGCTAAACCAAGTTTGACTTTTGGGTGTAAATAGCACTATCATGAAGTTGTAAGCCAGCTCAGAGACGCCGACCAATGACGGACCAACACACAAGCATTGATTAATCAACAAGTGTCCCCATCACGACTGCCACGTCATCACGATTAGATGCTCTTGTCAGAATAATCACATAAATATGGAAACTATTAAATCTGTGGAACAATATTA
Source organism: Lepidium sativum (assembly GCA_023374145.1). NCBI lineage: Eukaryota > Viridiplantae > Streptophyta > Magnoliopsida > Brassicales > Brassicaceae > Lepidium > Lepidium sativum. The sequence continues at coordinate 34,875 of JAKUCM010005513.1, forward strand.
TTTCCTGATTTTATTTTATTTTTTTAATAATAATAGGCCGGCGAGTATTCATCACAAGTGTTATTTGTCGTGTCATACGGACCAATATTGTAGATTAAGTGGTCGAGATTGTTCGATGTTCCACTTCTGTTGCTTACTTCGTCGGTCTCTTTACGTCACCTTCGTGTATTTTAATGATTTTTTGGACCTGTTCTGGTTCAGCTATATATAATATTAGTTTTTTTAATGCAAGTACTTGAAAAATAATTTCAAAAATTCATACAGCCAAATACTATTAGTTTGAAAAAAGGTATTAAAAAAGAACCGACCATTGGTTAAAAAGGCAGAGTCATCATGACTAGTTAAACATGTCGATGTTCTTGTCGGTTACTGACCTGAAATAGTCGAGCTAATGGTTCCGATGATGTCAAAGTTATAAGTCTAGCTAGAAATATATATATGAATGGTTAATACATGTTTGGTGACCCAATATTTTGGTGGGTAAGTGGCATTTACCCTAGTGGCAGATGGTAAGTTTACAAGAGGCATGTTTATTTACATATTCTGGATCGAGTCTTTCCACTTGTATTTGCAAAAATTTGGCTAATTGGCCGGCCATTTGTGATCCAACATTGACAAAGAAAAAAATACATGTTTGGTGGTGCCAAGTCTACAAATATAAAATGAAATGAAATAATATAAATAATATATATATGAAGAACAGGCAAGTCCGAAGAGAAACCAAAACACAAGACACACACTTGGAGTTGAAGAAAATAAAGATATAAATAAAATAAGTGATACTGTAGTTGGTGTGTGTCAATTTTGTGTGTCTTCGTTTTCTCGTGCTGCAATCACGAGATCTCCACAAGGATCTCCTCACGACACCAGAAAAGAAAAAAGGTAAAAAGGAAAAGAAAGAAGAAGCGAAGATTCCATAAATGGACATGAAAAGCAACAACCACCAGCAACAACAAGTACTTGATGGTTCGGACATAGTAGAACTGGTAGAAAACGAGAAAGTGTTCGACAAGTTTGTGGAAGATAAGTTCGAAGAGTTAGACCAAGACGAAGATGGTAAGCTCTCTGTAACTGAGTTACAACCAGCTGTTGCTGATATTGGAGCTGCTCTTGGTTTGCCTGCTCAAGGCTCTTCTCCTGATTCCGATCACATCTACTCCGAGGTACTTCATTTTTCACATTCCTGATTTTTGGTTTAACTAATTTGCATATATTCAGATCGATCTTTGCATATTTGGTTCATTTTCTTATCGTTTTTCTGATTATCTGCGTACTACTACTTAGAAATGTTACCATCTGTTTCTTCTTGCTATCTTTTTATTTTGTCAACATTAGGCCATAAATGGATGTTCTATTAGCCAAGTTCTTGTATTTGTAAACGGGAGATTCGATCCCAGAATGTGTAAGTGCGCATGCTTCTTGTGGACTTACCACCTACCACTAAGCTAAATGCCAGTTACTAATCTAATAATTGTGTTATAGCGTTATCTTTAATTGTTAAGGTGTTAATGCGTTATTAATCAAATTAACTGTAACAAGTCTAAAGATTAATCATATGCGCTTTGATTATTGATTTATACCGCAGTTGTACAAAACTATGTCGTTTTTAAAAAAGAAAAAAAAGAAAAGAAACTGTCGTATTGATGGTAATTAATCACAAAAACTATCATAATACCATCATCACTAAATAACTTTCTTTCTTTTCTATTTTTGATATGACTAATTAATTAAGTAACTTTTATTGTTAGTTTAATTCTTCCTAACTATTTTGTTTTTTATTTACTATGTCTCTCTAAATCGTTTTAACGGTTTAAGGCATCACAAATCATTATTATTGCGCTTTTACTTTCTTTCTTTATAATTGTGTTGGAGTCGAATCACTTTGTTTCTGTGCATTCTTTTTCAAGATCTTAGAATAGTCATATTACTCGTAAATCATTTATTATATAAACGAATTCCTAAACTAAAAAGGCGACAAAGTAAAAGAAAACAGAATCTCAACAATTTGCTATATTTGTTTATGTTATCTTCTTCATACTTACGTGGGGATGTGGATGATACTTTTTCTTTTTGTATGTGTGGTATAAATAAGTGTGTTTGCATTAGAGTAATTAGATAGGTTAAAAATAATAATAAAATCATTCACCCAAAAAAATAAAAGAAAAAATCAATGTTCAGTGGTGTAATCACTTTACAAATGTTTAAAGCACCAAAGATCAAATTTCCTATCTGCAGTTGTAGTAGCGGGATTTTCAAGCTACTAGACTAGTTGACAAAAAAAAAATCAATAATAAGTCATCAAGAAAGTGTCATTTTACAAATTCTTAAAACACGAGAAATAGAATCTTCTATCTGCAATAGTAAAATAGTACACTAGTTGACAAAAAAAAATCGATAAGTTTGGTCGGTGACCTTATCTTGTATGATATCTAAAAATAGCCCCTCGTGTCGCATTTCTCTCTATCGTCAATCTCGAAACATAGCTTTATGCATCCTTACCTACTTCTTATTTATTACTTTCTCTTTTTTAATCAACTAGTTCGTATTATAATGTTCTGTTTATATTATTATTGTCGGCCCATTTTTTACTAATCTAGTAATTTTTAAATTTTAATTTATGATATAATCTTTATCCATTTAAAGCTTTTTGGTCGGCGTCATCATCCATTTCGAGACTTTCTTGAACCCTTTTTTTCTAACACTACATTGTTTTTTTCTTTGAAAACTCTAATTTTATGGCATATTTAGACGAATTTTAGAGCCGTTTTCTAATTTTTCTTAAATAATTAAACAAAAGACATTCAATTAATATCACAAAGACTATTTAGTGTCAACCACAAACGATTTTTACCGACAGGGGAACGTCAAAACTACGTCGTGTTTGGCATGAATCACGTGGATTGATTAGTTATTTAGACCAGATGATATTTAATCGTAGTTACTAATTAAGGTTCGCTTATTGGAGAATTAATATCCAAGTAAGAAGCAAATTTGAATACGAATCTTTTGATGTAATTAAAGAGATGGTTTAATCATATTTTTGGTCGTATCTAAACAATTGTTTAATAATAAATTTAATTAAAGGTATTATTGGTTTCTATGAAAAATATTATTGGTTTCATTGTGTAGAGATATATTAAACATAATCTTACTATTTTTTTTAAAAAAAAATTATACAAGAATCTCACCGGTAAAGATGCTCTTATATTACAGGTCTTAAACGAGTTCACTCATGGGAGTGAAGAGAAAGTGAGCAAGACAGAGTTCAAAGAAGTTTTGTCGGACATTTTGTTAGTTATGGCTGCTGGTTTGAAACGTGATCCTATCGTCATCCTCAGGATGGACGGTGAGGATCTCTCCGAGTTTCTTCATGGCCCTGGTTACGAAACCGAGATCGTCTCTGTCTTCTCGGAGATCTCAAGTAATGAAGCATCGCTCCGTGATTGTATCGTCAAAGCTCTCCACTCTCTTTCTGTTGATCATGGAATGCCTCCTTCTAACGACCCATGGGTACTTACTTTGATCCAGTCTCTTTATTATAAAATGTCCAAGCTTTTGGTGTTATATGTAAGCGAGAGACCAGTGAGATTTGTTCAACAAGCAAAGTTGTTGTTGCAGGTAATGAGCAACATTGTAGAGCCAACTGTTGAGTCTTGTCTTGATGAAAAAGACAAGAGAGAGAAAAGTGCGTCTCAGGAGAGGTTTTTGGAAGCATTCAAGAGAGTTGTGGAGAGAGTGGCTCAACGTCTCAATGAGCAGCCTGTGATTGTGGCTCACAGTGAAAACACCTTCGATGGAAGTGGTATCAGGAGGCTCTTATCCAATAAATTCGAATTTGATAAGGTAAAATTTGCATACATATGAGTTAAATCTCCATGTGATGATGGTAACTAGTCACAAGTCACGACCTCGAACGTCGTTTTGGTTACAGGCACTGAACATTGCATTGGAGACAATTCCAAAAGACCGTCATGGTAAGGTGTCTAAAGAGTATCTCCGAGCTGGGCTCGACACTATTGCACCATCTGCTACTTTACCACCAATCGGTGCTGTGTCCCAGGTAAATTTATCTAATAAGATCTCTTGTTACAAGTAGTTTGTGGTTCAACGACACTGATTAGTTAGCTTGTTTCTACTTAGTTGGATAACATGATAGTGGAAGCACTGAGGATGGTGAATGGAGATGATGGAAAGACAGTGAAGGAAGAAGAGTTTAAGAAAATAATGGCAGAGATATTGGGAAGTATAATGTTGCAGCTTGAGGGTAATCCAATCTCGGTTTCTTCTAACTCGGTGGTTCATGAGCCACTCACTTCTGCTACATTTCTGCAGACTCCTCCCACTGAAACAGAGGACCCTTGTAATTGATCATGAAGCAGCAGCAACAATGGTTTTAAGTTATTCACCCCCCTCACCCCTTAAGTTTTAGATAATTGAGGAATCTCTTCAATACTTTCTCATGTATCAGAAATAGCCCCATTGGTTTACTTATACCATTGAAAAAATTAATGGGCCTTTTTCTTAACATATTGAAAGTTTTGGGGTTTCCTCGTGTGGGTGTGGTGATTATTCTCATGTTTTTTTTTTCATAATGGATGCAATGTTTACTCTGTTTTAAAATTATTCTAAATTAATTACTGTTACCTTGGCGAATTAACCAAATGCACTCCAATAATTTTATATTTACGTAAATAGCATAAATTACGTAAAAAAGGACCAAAAGGTCCAAAAACGCAAAATTATCGTATTCGCCGACTTCTCGGAATTTCTGGGGAACTAAACGCGGCGAGAATCGGAAGAGAGAAGTGTGGATGGATCGAGAAAGCTGAGGTTACTCAATCGGAGAGTCATCGAATGGTTTCCACAGTCGTCTTCGTCATCGGTACTTTACTCTTGTTACATCTATTGATAACTCTTTTTTTACTTGTCATGTACTCTGTCTTGACTTCCATCATCCTTGCAACGAACCACTTCCAGTAATTCTTTGTGTGCTTGTTAGAATGCGATAGTTGATTATATTTGGGTTTAGTTTTGTTACTCATTTTACTGGACTTGATTCAGTCTGATTCTTTTCTGAAATAAAGTGCTGATTGAATGAATATATTCAGGTTAAAGGAGCCAACATAGGCGATGTATTCCTTGTATCTGATGTTGTGTTCCATGATAGAATAATACAAATTTCTTTAGTGATTCCATTTTCCCATTCCATATTGCAAATTCCTGAGCAATGTTTCTGTACCTCTTTAGATGTTTGATCTGTGTGGAGTTGGTCTTCGTTAGGCATTCTTGACACCCAATCTCCTCAAGGAACTTTATTTGAAGTTATTTAGTAGTCTCAGAGGAGTGGCTTGATTTTTAACTTAAGTCAATTTTCACAGAAAATAGGTCTTTCAGATTGGCAGGTTATCTACTGGTGATTCGTTGGAGATGTCCTCACAAGATGCAACAGTGATCTTTGCCAATGATGCTACAATAAAATACATGGAGGTAGAGTAATGTTAACAACTCCAATTGCTGAATCTAGTTAGAAAATCGAAGAAATCAGCTGGCTTGAAACTCTTTTGGCTGTGGGTTTTTCCAGGGTGCTGTTATGGTGACGGGGCTGATCTTCTGAAATAACCAGGAAGCCGTGACTGATCTGGTGGACAGAGATAAACCTGTGGCAGTAGAGTTTATGCAGAATATGACAGTTGTGACGTATGATGCACTATAGTCTCTGTTTTGGATGTTTTGAGCATTATACTCTCCTAATTTTCTGAGGTAAAAGCATCTTCTTGCCTTTGACCTTATCGAAAGCTTTTGCAAATACATTACTTAACAGATAATAGCCATTGTTCACTTTTTATAATTGAAGACTTCTTCAAAAAAAATACTTTACTGATCCCTTACAATCTTAGTTTTGCAAACACGTATTAAATATTGCTTGGGCTAGCTATTTTCTGAGCATTTTTGTGTCACTTATATAGGTAGTTTTTCATAATCATTTTCCTTCCAGGCATAGTGAAATTTGGTAGTTTGCGATGAATTGTTGCAGAATACACATCCTGGTCTTACTGTTTTCCATCAAGTCATGATGTCGCCTACAACAAAATAAATCCCAGTTGTTGCAGCTATGACATCACTGACATCTTACTTCCGCAATCCTGTATGGACTCTCCATCTATATTCGTTGAAGTTGGTGCTTTGAACATGTCTAAAATCTAAATATTTCATGCAGGCTATACAGGCTGGTGCTGCTAAAGTGCTTTCAAAGCTATTTGCCTTGGCAGAATCATCACAACTCCGTATAAAAGGCAATGTAGACTTTGGTCTAGACAGTAAACATGTTAAATCATATCTTTTTTTATATCTGTGATCTCATTATGTTCATGTAGTAATTATGCTCCATGTAAAAATCAGTTATAGTTTTATTTTTAGATTACAGATTTAAGAAATTTGGTTCTATCGAGACAAAATGAAGATGTACTTGTTGCCACCTTGAAACCACTAACTACTGCGGCAAGATATCAGGTTGGTTCCCATTCTTTCTTTGATTTTGTTGTCACAGGGTGTTATTTTAATTGATGTTTGTGCTTCAAGATCGTTCTTTTTGAAACCATTCAGACTCTTCTGTTCCATAATACTGAATACTTGTTTCATTAATGATCTCAATTCTTCAGCCTTCTCAGTTGCATTATTGGAGCTGCTGGCAATTTGAAACAGGCAGGCAAAGATGCCGCTTCCGTTCCTGACTGGGCTTGTAGATCTGGCTTATTGCACACTATCCTACAATACGTTGAGAGAGCAACTGATTTTGTTGATAGGTACTTTGAAGGCTAAATATTTTTCAATCTATCTTGTAGTCACACTGAATTTCTACATGGAATCTTCTTGATGGCCTGTAATATTTACGTGATGCTTTCACCTTCTTTAGATACCCAGATATATTACTGAGTCTTCTTCATTTCCTGAAAACCCTTTGGCATACTGGAATCGTTTGAGGTGTTAAAAAGTTATGGCAGCAATTTTCCAACATTGTATCACAGGCGTCTAAGCTAAAAGACTTGATGGTTGGAAGTTTAGGAAAGGAAGAAAGCTCTAAATCGTTTGTGAAGTATCAGTGTCAGTCTTCTGTTTTGGAAATTATGGCTTGTAACATGATTTTTGTACAATTTGCATTTGTAATGTGAAAATGAAATGACATTTATCGGAAGAAAAACCATATTTGTGCAACCGTTCGGATCAAAAACCCACAAAAAGTGACCCAAGTATAAAAAGAAGGTCGTGATTCGTTGAGGTCATAAGAAGGAAAGCCATTCATTATTTTATTTTGATTCACAAAAGAAGAAAAAAAAAAAGAGAGAGAGTAAAGAGAGACAAAGAAGAAGAAGAATCAAATCATGGCGGATGCTGTATCATCTGTTTGGGCAAAGCCCGGTTCTTGGGCTCTTGAAGCCGAGGAAGACGAAGCTGAGCTCCAGCAACAACCCTCTCCCTCCAAACTCAAATCCACTACCGGCGATTCCTCCGATTTCCCTTCCTTATCCGCTGCGGCCACCACTAAAACCAAGAAGAAGAAAGGTCAAACCATATCTCTCGCCGAATTTGCTATCTACGGCACTGCTAAGGCTGCCGCTTCCAAGACGGATCGCCTCACTCCGGCTGAGCTCGTCTCTCTTCCCACTGGTCCACGCGAGCGCTCCGCCGAGGAGCTTGATAGATCCAAGCTTGGAGGCGGTTTCCGTAGCTATGGATCTGGTGGGAGTCGTTATGGAGATGATTCATCCAACTCAAGGTGGGGTTCGTCGAGGGTTTCGGATGATGGGGAAAGAAGAGGCGGTGGATTCAACAGGGATAGGGAATCTGGTAGAGATTCGGGTTCGTCGCGTGCTGACGAGAATGATAACTGGGCTGCCGCTAAGAAACCTATGGGAGGAATCGGATTCGAGAGGAGAGAGAGAGGCGGAGGAGGAGGCGGTGGATTCTTCGAATCTCAGTCTTCTCATTCCAAGGCTGATGAAGTCGATAGCTGGGTCTCCTCTAAGCCATCGGAGCCCCAGAGATTCGTTTCTAACAACAGCGGTGATAGATTCGAGAGAAGGGGAAGGTTTGATTCCTTGTCTAGAAACCGCGATTCACATTACGGCGGTGGGGGTTCAGATGCGGACACCTGGGGGAGGAGAAGAGAAGAGAGCGGTGTAGCAAACGATGTGCGACCAACGAGCGGCGGTGGTTCACGGCCTAAATTAGTGTTACAACCCCGTACACTTCCAGTGCCTGTTGTGGATGTTGTGAAGCCCGAAAAACCCGTTATAGTCACTGTAGACAAACCTATAGTCACTGTAGAAAGACCTAAAAGTGCTAATCCTTTTGGGAATGCTAGACCTAGAGAGGAAGTTCTGGCTGAGAGAGGCCAAGATTGGAAAGAGATTGACGAGAAGCTCGAGGCTGTCAAGTTAAAAGACGTTGCTGCAGCCATTGAGAAGCCTGAAGAGAGGTCTCCAGGGAAAATGGGGTTTGGTCTTGGCAATGGTCGTGAGGACGACGAAAGAAGTTGGAGGAAAAGGTTTCTTCTTTGACTACAAAACTTGGTTGTCTCGTTCTTTTGTAGTTAGTTTTCTTGCCTGCATGTTATAAGTGTCATCTTGATGAGATCACTGCATTATCGTAGTTTTCAAAGGAGAGTACGTAACATTTGGGGGCATTAGATTTTGTCTGCTAGTTGTCATTTATGCATTCATAGTAGAAGGCACATGGACATTGTTGTCTTAAAGTGAACCTCTTTGATCAAATCCTTCTTTCTGTTCAGAACCTTTGTTTTATAAATTATTGAGCTTACACTTAAATGATTTTGTGTTTGAACATTGAAGCACGGGGCAATCTGAGGAGGGAGGTGAAGCAGCTGTAGAAGAGGCTGAAGGTAAGAAGGAAGAGACGGAGGACAAAAACTGAATGGCAACTTTTTTGGACTGTGATAAGAAAAGTTCAGTTGCTGAGGTTTAGCTTCTGAGAATTTGTGTTGTTAAATTTGGATTGAGATTTGTCAAGTTTTGTTTTTGGGGAACTCTGATAGATAATTTGGTTAGGGTCCCTCTGCTAATTTCTCTATTCGGCTTCTTTGCATACTCTGTTGCAGTTTTTAGGGTTATGGTTGTCTTTCTACGCATCTAATGTTATAATAATTTTGATATTTATTTATCTTTAACAAAAGGAGATTACAACTGTAGTATTCATATTCATTCTTCATACACATTTACTAATTATAGCATTATCAAACTGCTTTTTGCTTCGTCTTTCTAGTTATGTAGTACCAATTTATCTAAGAATATCTTACCTATCACGACTGTAGTGTCCAGAGATATGAGTTAGTTTTTTTTTTTTTTGTCTAACGATAAATTAATTGAGGCCGGCTGAATAGCAAAATTCTTACATAATGTAGGCAGGAAGACTCGATCCTTGATTATGCAAATAAACTATTTTAAGTAGATTTATCGCTAGTCACTAAACTAGAAGCCATTTGGACCGTTTACTAATATCAGATAGTAATAAACATATATCTTTAACAAAACCAAAACCATTGTTAATCGGAAATCTAATTATAATTGTTTTGAAAAACAAAAAATTATTTAAAAGATTCAAAAAATTCAAATTAAACCAATCATATAATGCCATTTTGCTATGTTTAACTCATATCTCTCGTCTTATCTTCCAACTTATAACAAAAGATAGTTCAAAATTTGTTAAGACTAATTTAATTAGTAGAACAATATAGTTGAATTATTATTATTTTCTTACCAAGGAGTTCTTGGTAACTCGAAAGAGGAACAAAAGGTCCAAACACGAATAATTATCGTATTCGCCGGATTTTCCTGCCTTCTCTTTCTGATTCTCGGATTTTCCTGGGAATCAAACGCGTTGAAATCGGAAGAAAGAGGTATGGCTCCTCATGGAGATGGATCGAGTGACATCGAGAAAGCTGAGGTTACTCAATCGGAGAGTCATCGACCGATTTCTACAGTCGTCTTCGTCATCGGTACTTTACTCTTTCTACATCTATCGATATCTGTTATTTGTCTCTGCTTTTATGGATATTCGGAATTGATTTCTTCGTCTTACTTTTGTTTTCTGATGGAGCTGCAGCTATGCAAGCAGAGGCTTTACCCTTGGTCAACAAGTTCGGACTTTCAGAAACTACTGATTCACCGTAAGGAGCTTCTTTTTCTCTCTTTCGTTTGTTTGAATTTTGACCTCGATGATTTAGTCACTTAAAAGTAGGCTTGTTTTTTGGTTAACAACTTGTGGATGGTATTTGCAGATTTGGTAAAGGATTGCCCTGGGTTCTGTATCACGGGATGCATAACGATCTTCAAATTAATGTAGTTTGTCCAGGAAGAGATGCAGTTTTAGGCAAGTCTTTTTCACTCTTCTTATACTCTCAAAGATATGATATTAGCTTGTGAATCTCTCGGTTTTCATTCTCTTTAACCTTTAGCTTTGGCTATATTCAAGTCTTTGCATTGCTCGTATGCTTTTGAAGGAGTGAGCTCTGGGAGACACTTCTTTTTTATGCTTCAACTATGTTAACTAACTGAGTTTTGTCTCCAGGGGTCGATAGTGTTGGAACTGTCCCAGCTTCCCTCATAACTTTTAATTCTATCCAAGCATTAAAACCTGACATTATAATCAATGCTGGAACCTGTGGTGGCTTCAAGGTACTTTTTTTACTTGTCATGTACTCTGTCTTGACTTCCATCATCCTTGCAACGAACCACTTCCAGTCGTTCTTTGTGTCCTCGTTAGAATGTGATAGTTGATTGTATTTGGGTTTGATTTTGTTACTCATTTACTGGACATGATATCTGATTTTTTCTGAAATATGAGCGGCATCATGAACATTTCTCTCCCTCAGATCTCTATTCTCATGTTGACGAAGTTGGTTTGTTTTTGTGTTATGAAGTGCTGATTGAATCTAAACATATTTCAGGTTAAAGGAGCCAACATAGGCGATGTATTCCTTGTATCTGATGTTGTGTTCCATGATAGAAGAATACCAATTCCAGTAGGTTCTTCTTCTTTTATCTTTAGTGATTCCTTTTTCCATATCATCTTGCAAGCTCCTGAGCAATGTTTGTGTATCTCTTTAGATGTTTGATCTGTATGGAGTTGGTCTTCGTCAGGCATTCTTGACACCCAATCTCCTCAAGGAACTTAACTTAAAGGTATTTAATAGTCTCAAAGGAACGACTTGACTCTTCTTAACTCAGTTAAATTTTCACAGAAAATGGGGTGTTTTAGATTGGCAGGTTATCTACTGGTGATTCGTTGGATATGTCCACGCAAGATGAAACTGTGATCTTTGCCAATGATGCTACACTAAAGGACATGGAGGTAGTGTAATGTGAACAGCTCTAATTACTGAATCTAGCTAGAAAATCGAAGAGATCAGTTGTCTTAAATCTCTTTTGGCTCTGGGTTTTTCCAGGGTGCTGCTGTGGCGTACGTGGCTGAGCTTCTGAAAGTACCAGTTATATTCCTCAAAGCTGTGACCGATCTGGTAGACGGAGATAAACCTACTGCAGAAGAGTTTATGCAAAATTTGACAGTTGTGACCTCTGCACTAGAGGAGACTGCCACTAGAGTGATCAACTTCATCAATGGCAAAACTTTTTCAGACCTTTAACTTTTGTTTTCTTCAATTATCAATCGTTGTGATTTTTTAAAAATGTATTCTACATCTTTGTTGCCATTTTAATGATTCCTGATTATCATGTTCCTCACGAAATAAACTTTTCAAGTTTTAAGACGTTCTCTTTTTAAGTGTTACTACGACTTTTGTTTGTTTTCTGAAAAAAACACAATGTCAGTTTCACTAAAGATAATTTATCGACCCAAAAGGCATAAAAGCTCTCACATTCAAAAATATACAACAGTAAAATTATCACATGTGCAACCTCAGACACATGAAATGTGAGATCAGAGGTAAAGAAGAATTGAGCAGTGTTTCCCGATTAGAATTTTCCGGCAAGCTCATCGGACATGATTGGTGTGTTTCTAACTTTTAACTTATACTACACCGGAAGGAAGCCGTAGAACAAGCTGTCCTCCGAAAACGCTGCAGAAAAGAAAAAGGTTGAAACTTTTGAGTTATATTTAGACAGGTAGGAAGTTGAAGTGAAGGACTAAAGTACCTCTTGACGTAGTAGTAACAGAAATCTGCCAAGATGAAAGTCTGAACAATTTCTGAGATCAGAACCATTGATGGCCACAATCCATAACCCAATGCTACAAGCAATCTTCCTCGCGTGTCCACAACCTATTTTGAACACATTAGACACAATATTCAACATTCGAACTTGACTTTCAAAATGTATTACGGTTGGTTCAATCTCTATTCTTTCTTAAAAGTAATAGCTAACCTGTAAAACCCAGTGGGCGCAGCTCAGGAACCTGGCTACTCCAAGTGCAAAAACATAATGCGCCGTGAATGGTTCGACAATCTGTAATAACCAAATAGATACGGATTAGAGAGTAAAAAAATATGTCTCGTTCAGTTCTGCGCTTGCCATTGTGTAAGAAAATTATGACCTTTGTGTTCTGCATCACACGCAGCTGGGGCAGCACTGAAACAGCTTCAAGGTATACACATAATGCCCAAGAGATTCTGTTTAATATGTTGTGAGAGGTTGATGGGTGGATCAACACAGCTAACACAACACAAGGCACCAGCTGGAAAAATTACAAATCAGATCATTGATGCAGCGAAGCAAATTATTAACTAAGTGATTGATAGCAACATGAAGATCAAAACCAAATGACTAACCACATAATAGAGAGCAAAGTTGTCTTTGTCTTCCATGTAACTAGCTTTTAACTTAAAACGTATCATAAATATAACCCAGAGAGTTGTTCCCAAAGTAGCCAAGTCCAGAATGGTATGTATATCATATTCCATTACAAAGCTGCAATACAGCCTAACAGCTAGAAATATCGCAGTAAGCTCCTGAGACTTCAGTGACAATCCTGCAAAGTCATACACAGTAATATAAACACACACAATATACAGACTTTCGAATGTGTGGCTTGCGTAATGAATACGAAAAAGAATCATAGAACGCATCTCAAACCCGTAAATTGCTAAGTAACTCCTTGATTACAAAGATGATGAGGATTCTACAAATTACGACTAAAATCTACTACCGGAAGCAAATAGTAAATCAATGTAATTCTGACTAAAGCCCGGAGATATTGACACGAATATGAGGAATTAACATAAAAGTTGTGACTTTGATAAGTAATTTTGGTAATAAGAGACGAATCTATATGATAGCTGGAGGGCAGAACTGAATTGAAAAACCCTAGAATTGGATGATATAAGAAAAGACAAGCAAGCAAGATATATAGAATTGTACCGGCACAGGTCTTTTCCTTCATAAGTTTGTAGATGAGAACACAGATCCCGATGGAATGAACAGCCTCAGCAGCAACGAAGAGATTGTCGTGATCGTGAACAATGAAACGGAGCAGAATCAAAGCAGCCATGCCAGTGACCACAGCGAGAAAAGCCTTGACCTTGGGAGGTTGCCTCCTAATCCATGACCACACCGCGTGGATCGGACTCTTCGCCGTCGCCTTCATGTTTCCCTTTTTTGCTTTCTGCTTCGTCTGTCTTTGATCAGCAAAGTGAAAAAGGTAACTTCTTTATGCGAGAACCTGATCGACACAACACATGAAAAAGTGTCTGGTTTTCGTTGACTTGGTAAAAATGACTAAATTACCCCAATTCCACGCATCATTCTAATGGGCCGTGACTAAACCCAACTACTAATGGATCGTGACTAAGCCCATTCCTTTAGGCCCATCATTCAGATATTGGGTATGAACTCGAATTCATTGCATCCATGACAACATTGTCAAATAAATAATTCAGAAACTATCAGATAAAATGTATCCAAACTGTTTTACTTTAGTTAAAAGTGAGTACCATATATATATGTTCACAGTTTCACTCCATTTTCAAACCATCCGTACGAATTTGGTCATGAACCTTAGTTTCAAGAAATAGTAGAAACCTCTTGGTCATGATTCCTAAAGTAGTTGTTGTATATACTAAGAGAATATGTCAACATCCAGATCTGAATTAAACTCGGGATGATATCTTTTCACGTAAATGTATTTAATCAATGTGGAACCATATACAGTTCACATATTAATCGCATGCCACCTAACTAAATAAATAATATCGCAAAACTCATACCATGTGGGACTGTGTCTTTGGTTGCCACAATATCAGATCTTTTTATGTTCTAGCTACTGTTTTTCTACCGACATTTATTGCTGGCACTTAAGTTAGGGTTCATATTTCTTGTATAGTTGTAATATATGATTGTTTATAGTCGTTTATGGCATTGTTCGTTTGTTGGTGGCTGGTGACCGCGACTAAAATATGTTTGTTTCGTGATCGCTGGTTTAGCGATCGGTCGCAGCGACCAATCGCCAGCCCACCAGCGACCAATGATTACAATTTTTATCGCTGTTTTATTTAGCGATATGCGGTGGCTAGTCACAGCAACTATCAAACGAACAAAAAATTTTGTTTTTGGTCATGATCACTGGTCACGGTCGTCAACGACCAGCAAACGAACATGACCTATGTTTTCAACGTCGATTGAAACTTTTTGTCAAGTAAGAAATTTATTAATATAGAAAAAGACCTCAAAAGTTGTACATATAATCTGATAGATCCTCAAAATATTATGAACCAAAAAATCAACTCTATAACTTAGGGATCTAGAGATTACATGAAGAAGCGAGAATAATTAAGATCTATGCAATTCAATTATATAATAAAGATCCATTATTGCTTATTTTCAAAGGAAGTACAGTATAGGAAAAACATAGCCCCCGATCATGTGTAACGTTATATGTATGCAAGTACATTAACTTGAGCTTCTTATTATACAACTGTCCAAAGCCATCGTATTTATTGGCGTGTATGAGTAGGTAGAACTTTGTTATGCCAATCACCATTATTTTATAATTCATATTTGATCTTACTTACCAAAGTATATCAGCCATTAAAGAAAAGAACCTTCAAGTTTACTTTTCTTTTCGAACAAGACGAAAATTTAGAATCAAACGTATAGATCATGTTAGATTTCCTGAAAAAGAAGAAAATAGAAGTAGGCTTTTGAGCTGGCTACTTTAATTGAAGGACCTTACTAATATATATAACTTCAAAGACGAAGTAGGTTGGCGATAAATATTAACTTCACTCAAACCAAATCCCAATAAATAAAGCCTTCTTTGCTGACCAATTTCGTTAGTTTTTGATAAACACTTACGTTGGTTAAAATTGTAGATCATGATTGCATGATCTTACTTAAAAGTTTTGGTAGATTTGGATCAGCATATACATTATCTATATAAAAGATGAAGAAAATATGTTGGCATGGTAATACAATTCTGGAAAATAAAAGAGAACGCGTTAAAGAGTTGACAAGAACTAGAAGCCGTAAACATTGAAGTTTCTCTTTGTAACCATATATATTGTGATTCGCTTCAATTTTGGGTTGGTGGAACGTTTATACGTACTAATTATAACTCATTTTCCTTTTCACATAAACAAATAGCATGTGTTTGATATAAAAATAAAAGTTACATGCTCATCATGCAAGCTCTATAACAATAAAATGATCTATATTTGCTAAAGGTTCCGTGTGGCAAAAGTTGAAGGCATGTGTCTCGTGCAATTACGTTGATGAGGGAACCAAAAAGTTAATTTGAAATTTGTTGTCGTATTGAGAAGATTTTAAAAAGTCAAATTGTTTCAACCACTCTGCATGAAAATTCATCGTAACGTACTATGAAATGGACCATATATGGCATTAATTAAATGATTAAATAAACCGCCAAATCCAATTATTGTTGGTGAATACAAATGGGTTCATTAGGAAGTAATAATTACAATCCATCTTCAGAAAAATTATTTGGATAAGACTATTATATAAACGAGTGGAAGTCTCAGTATGATCATATCACCTTCCTCCACTAACACTTTATGTGTCATACAGTTTCTTCTTTCTTCTTATAAACTCTTAGTTTCAGTAAACGAAAGAGAAGTGTGTCAGAAATCTCACAGGGTGAGAATCCCAATGAGGATCTTACCAGAACCTCGAGGTTCGGTTCCATGCCTCCTCCTTCTCGTGTCGGTTCTGTTTTCAGCTACTCTCTCACTTGCTCGCGTCGTAGAAGTTGTCGGTAACGTTGAGAGCAAGACCAAAACCCCACATGCATTTTCAGGTGTGACCACGTTAATAACTTTTGCAATATGTAGTTAATTTATTATGTGATTGTTTGACTAATATGTGTGATGTTATTTGGATTAGGACTCCGAGTGACGATCGAGTGTAAGGCCAATAAAGGCCATTTTGTTACAAAAGGTTCTGGAAACATTGATGATAAAGGAAAGTTTGGTGTTAATATTCCTCATGACATTGTCTCCGATGATGGAGCTTTAAAGGAGGATTGTTATGCTCAACTTCACAGCGCAGTGGGAACTCCTTGTCCGGCTCATGACGGCATTGAATCCACCAAGATTGTGTATTTATCCAAATCCGGTGATAAACATGTTTTGGGTCTCAAACAAAGTCTCAAAATTTCACCCGATCTTTGTGTTTCAAAATTCTTTTGGCCAATGCCTAAGTTGCCTCCTTTTAAGGGATTTGATCATCATTTTCCTTTACCTCCACCTTTGGAACTTCCACCTTTTCCTAAATTCAAGTTACCTTGCCCTCCTAAATATAGTCCTCCTGAGGAGGTTCCACCTCCAGTTCCAGTTTACGAGCCCCCGCCAAAGGAAGAGGTCCCACCTCCGGTTCCAGTTTACGAGCCGCCACCAAAAGTAGAAGTCCCACCTCCCGTTCCAGTTTACGAGCCACCACCAAAGGCAGAGGTTCCACCACCTGTCCCGGTTTATGAGCCACCACCAAAGGTAGAGCTTCCACCGCCGATTCCTAAGAAGCCTTGTCCACCTAAGCCGCCGAAGATAGAGCCACCTCCAGTTCCAGTTTACAAGCCACCACCAATCCCTAAGAAACCATGCCCGCCTAAACCACCAAAGATAGAGCACCCACCTCCGGTTCCGGTTTACAAGCCACCACCAAAGGTAGAGCACCCTCCTCCGGTTCCAGTTTACAAGCCACCTCCAAAGATAGAGCACCCGCCTCCAGTTCCAGTTTACAAGCCACCACCAATCCCAAAGAAACCATGTCCGCCTAAACCACCGAAGATAGAGCATCCACCTCTGGTTCCGGTTTACAAACCACCACCAAAGGTAGAGCACCCTCCTCCGGTGCCAGTCCACGAACCACCGACGAAGAAGCCTTGTCCTCCTAAACCACCAAAGATAGTCCATCCACCCCCAGTGCCAGTCCACAAACCACCGATGAAGAAACCTTGTCCTCCTAAACCACCGAAGATAGTCCTTCCACCACCAGTACCAATCCACAAACCACCGAAAAAGAAGCCTTGTCCTCCTAAACCACCGAAGATAGTCCTTCCACCACCGGTACCAATCTACAAGCCTCCAAAGATAGAGCATCCACCACAAGTACCAATCTACAAGCCGCCAAAGATAGAGCATCCACCAATCTACAAACCACCGGTTGTGATTCCCAAGAAGCCGTGTCCTCCGCCTGTACCAGTATACGTACCACCGGTGGTGATTCCAAAGAAGCCATGTCCGCCACTTCCACCACTACCAACGTTTCCGCCTCTTCCTCCTAAATATATTCCCCACCCCAAGTTCGGCAAATGGCCTCCGTTACCTTCACACCTTTGAGATATTAATACGTATATATATGTACGTATACTCATGTATAATCAACGTGTTGCCTTTTTATTATTATTATTATTATCTTTGCATGTCTTACAAAACGTTGGTTTTGTTTCGTATTCTTGTTGCTTTTCTCTCTGAGTTATCTATGTGTAGACTGTTTCTTCCCACAATAATATTGGTAAAAATTCCCATTCTCTTTCATCATGAGATCATCAGTGTATATGATACGTATATTTAACATTTCAAATAACATTTATCGATTAACCAAAATGATGGCAATCCTTTCCAAATGTAATTCGATTTCTCGAAAACATTTTATTTCTAATGATATATTTACATTTTATTAAAAAAAACATTTCAAATAACATAAAAAGGAGAATCGAAGTTTGAAAGTGTATTAAAGACAATCAATTGATCAATGTATTAACGAAAATATGATCTAATATACAAAAATCATATTGTGCTTGGGGCAATGGAGTCGCTACTGGAGTTTCAGATATAGGAGGTGGAGATATCTATAGATTGCGAGACAACGTACTACATTTTATGATCCCTAGAGGAGTGGCCGGCGTTCCTAACATATCAGACGGAATTTCGGAAGCTATCGGTGATATTTTCTTGCTGTTGTTTATCTACCATCCCAAGAGTCTTAAATTATAAAGCAGACGCCCTCGCCAAAGCGTGTTGTATGTCGGCTTTATAATTTTAGACGGACGATTTTTCATCGTTACTGTTTTTTACCTTGCCGTTGTAAAAAAAAAAATACAAAAATCATTTAGATAAATGATCCATAAATAGTGAATATATGGGTTTTGACGAGTGGTAGAAGCACCCAATAGTGGGCTTTTTGAATGTTTGAATTGAGGGCCCAAAGTTAATTATTTGTTTGGTCGGAGGCCCAATGTTATTTTTATTTTCTGGTATTCTATTTTCGTTTTCTTTTTCCGTTGTATTCTATTTCCTTAAGAAATAATGACTGAAAATGAAAAGCTCGAAAAATCTAAAAACCAAAATTACACATTCTCTTCCTCTCTCTAGGGTTTAAGCGCTCTCGAACTGCTCTTCTTCACTGAGCTCTACCAATGGCGAATCCTAAATCCGTTGATCCTTCCCTCTGGTGGGATCCGTTTGAATCAATACTCACCGACCTCGAGAATGCATCTCTCTCTGATGATCTTCCTAAACCCATCGTAATATCTCTCTTTCCTCTCGAGTTACGTATGAGATATGGATGACTTTGTGTGGGATACTTGTGCTATATTGGTTTAAAATCTCCATTTCAGGCGAATAAATTGGAGGAAAACCACGTGTGGTTCGTTGAGACTCTGTCGATGTTCAAGTCACCGAGTGAGAAATCAAAAGAAGCTTTGAATTCGGCTGTAGTCAGAATTAAAGAGCATCAGTTGGTGATAAAGCCAGAGCTAAAAGAAAAAGCGCTTCGAATCAGTTCTTATCTGGTTAGCTTCTTTACCATTTTAAAAGCCAATTGATCTCGAAAGAAAACTAAATTGGCTATTTCATATCGAACTCAAGGCTCAAACAATGTAGGTTTGCCAAATTATACACATACCTTTATTCGCTTCATGTATATTATGTACTTAAATTTCGAGTTCTTTCTCAATTGATCAATGCATAGTTCCACACGGATAGATCGTAGCTATGAAAACGATTATATAAATTATGGGGGCAACTGATTGTGGAGAAATGACCGTTTTTATAAATTTCTGAAAAATTCCCAGAATCTAGATGAAGTCCAATCATACATTCTCGTGGAAAGATCTATGGAGCAGGAATATGGAAAAGCTGAAGCTGTAGCTCAAGAATTCGTTGACGTGGTTAGTAGCTAATGGGTCTCAGCTCATTATAGTGTAGCTGTTTGTATCCTATATTTTTGCCAGTGATTTTGTTGTGCAAGGAGTTTTCAACCCTTGTTTTTTTTTTCAGTTTTCTTGCTAACACTTTTGCTGTCTTTTTGTTCCAATGCTATTCTTGAAGATACTGCTTCAGTATTACACAGAGCGTCAATGCCTACTAAAGTGTACAAAGCGCATTCTCACACATGCTTGTAAGTAGTGACTGTGTTGTTTCTCTTTTCTCAATCCCTAGTTTTAAATGTCTTACCAAATGTGGGTATGTATAGTTGTATATTTAGTCGCTATCAATGTAACATAAGATTATTTCCCTGTGGTGGGTTGTCCATTTCTGTTTCGTTTTTCAACTGATTCTGGCATTTGTACAGTATACGCAGCAAGAGGGGACAGTACTATTTGGGAGGAAGCTGTAAAGTTGATCTCAGATGGGCTCGAAAGACAACAATCATCTGTTCTTGAGGACCTTTTCTCTTCCTGTTTTCCACAGCAGATGGTAAGTGGTCTGAGTACTAGGCCTTCTTAAAATCTAAATTGATCTTTTATTGTGTAGGACTTTAGTATCTACTGAGTTTAAGGCACTGATTTTATCATTCGAGTAACAGTTAACATTTTTGGTCCAAATTTAATTTTCTCTAGAATGTTCTTTGGTAGGATGTCAATCAATTCACATTTTGGGCGGAGGAAACACTAGTTGAGGAAAATTTGGTTTTGGATATTTTTTTCCTTCTTTACCATGAATCATTTTGCACTTGTGATGGAGAAAGATGGAGAAAACTGTGTTCTTTCTACAAGGTACCTTTAGTCACTACCCAAATGCCTGAGATTGGTTCCATTTTTTCTGTAACCAACCTTATTTACTTATAAGTGTTCTTATGTAGGGGATTCTTTCAGGTTCCTATAATTTTAGGAAGCTGACTGTGTCAGCTGAAGCACAACATTCTGCATGTCGTGTTAAAATTCAGTTGTTGATGATTCTTATAGAAACGTTGGGTATGGAGAATCTGTTACAAATGGTTCACGATGGAGTACCTTTCAGGTTTGTTAACTAATTCGCGAGGAACACTGCACAGATTAAGTTAAAACTTCCTTTTTAATAGGATAGAAAACGAGCAACTTGGCTTATCCTACTTTCTCTTGAATATCTCTTGATGTTGCCTAAAGGTTCTATATTTCTTATAAGGTCTGGCACTGGCTCTTGTGTCTTTTCCATTGTTGATGTCCAAGAGATGGATGCAACAATCTCAAGCCTCAACACTTTTGAAGTAACAGAAGCAGGACCTCTTGTCCTGGCATGGGCAGTGTTTCTGTGTCTTATTTCATCACTTCCCTGGAAGGAGGAAAGTCCTTTCCTGATGGTATGAATGTGAGAATACTTCCATTATCTAGTCAGAGGACACACATTGCTCATGTATATATGTTTTTAATCTTACTTTATTACCAGGAGATTGATCACGTGAGCTATGTCCATCAAGCTTTTGAGGCAGCATCCTTGAGCTTTGTCCTTGAAATCCTACAGAGTAATTTGTTGAATGATTTTGATGTAAGTTACAAGACTAAAATTCCAGATACTGAGCTTAACTTTGCGTGTTTCTTGACACTGGCTCTTATTTAACTATCTAATAATTCAGTTCTATTTCACCACTCTTCTGCAAGTTTGTTCATGTTATTCTATAATTATTTTTTACTTTCCAGGGTCCAGTCTCTGGTTACCGTAGCGTATTGAGGACTTTTATTTCAGCATTCATTGCGTCTTATGAGATAAATCTTCAGGTAAAACAGCACTGATCGTAAATTATATTTTATAAAGTGTTTCAAAATCGTAGTCATTTCTACACTTTTGGCAGGTGGAGGATTTCACCTTCGAGTTGATACTGAACATCCTCTGCAAGGTTTATCAAGGAGAGGTAAATCATATAAGCAAGTCGTCCTTACTTTTTCCTCTGTGTTACACATTCAAAAATGCTCATCGGTGTGCCCTTGATTATTCAGGAGTCCCTCTGTAGTCAGTTTTGGGACCGAAAAAGTTTTGTTGATGGCCCTATTCGGTGTCTCCTCTTTGATTTGGAGAGTGAATTCCCATATAGAAGTTCTGAATTCATTCGTCTCTTGTCATCCCTGAGTGAAGGAAGCTGGCCTGCTGAATGTGTGTAAGTAATAACTAGAAAATGTACTATGCGCGTTTATGTACTTTTTCTGTAAGTTTTCTATTAGACGAGAGAACTGCTCTGTATAAAAGCAGGGTAGTCTGTGCGCATCAGTCTAAGCTTCCTTCTTGTCTCACTATTTAATTGTTTACTGGCTGCCAACCATCATCCTGCTGTGATTTGCTGTGCTATCTTTGTGCAGATACAACTTTCTGGACAAATCAGTTGGGATATCAACCTTATTTGATATTACTAGTGGTTCTCGAGCTGATGATGCCTCCCAACTTGTTGAAACTTCTCGTCAGTTGCATATTCCAGGTCTCGAAGGTTTAATTATTCCTAGCAATACTCGTGGGCGAATTCTGAAAATAATCAGTGAACATAGCGCGCTTGTACGTTGGGAGGTAAGTGATATTATCATCAGGTTCTTTAAAAACTCTATTTAGAAATACGACTCCTCCAATGGTTTTTTTAATGGTCTTTGCTACCAATTGGTTTTGCTCGAGGTATACTGATCCATGAAATACAATTTCCTTTTCAAGTATTCGCTATCCGGCATAATTGTGTTGATCATCCGTTTGGCCAATGAACTCTACACTGGTAACAATCGTGAAGCTTTTGTGACACTAGAGTTACTTCGTCGGATGGTGACATTTAACAAGGTAACTGCATTGCTTCAGGTTTATGATGTAGGGATTGCTTTGATATTTATTGTACACCTTGAGAGAGACTATGGCCTTTTCTTCCTTTGAATCAATTCTTCTCGCAGCGTTTTTTCTCAAAATTTGAGTTCAAGGCTGGATATTTGTACGTTTTATATGTCATAATATATACATTCTTATTTTTTCTTCTCTGACTGGATTCGACGATTGATTTTAGGCTGTATGTTTCTCCTTACTGAACGTTAGCCACTTCTTTTATGTTCACGAATCTTATGTGAATGCGAAGATGGAAAGTGATGTCAGGTAAAGTCTCTGAATTTTGTTTCGTTTTTACATGCTCTCTTCTCAGAGTGCTTGAAAAGATCTTTTTTCCCAGGGTGGTTGACATCATATGCAGTTCAGTCAGAAACCTGACATTTGACTCTGGTGGTGCAGCTGTGATGGCAATGGCTATTGATATCTTAGCTAAGCTACTGCAATGGTACTTTCTTGTGATGCTTATTCTTCTGCTATCTTGATTATCTGATATTTTCTTCAGTATTCCTTTTCTATCAAATACCTGTTCATAATATATATATTGGAACCTAGTATCAGTTCCATCTGGGACATTAATAGCTAAATTTATTTTCTCTTTTTGATCAGTTCCCCGTCAAATGTTGCTCCCACAGTCTTAAAGGCAAATATATTTGACATGAGTTCAGGTTCAGGCGTCCCTGACAATGGCTACAATATTTCATTAAGGTTGGGGCGTAGATAACATATATTGTTATCATTTCTGATCTGTCGTACCCATAGTTTAACGTATGAATCAAAGTTTACTACGCTTAGAAAATATTTACTCTTTTCATTCGAATCATTTGTTATCTACAAGTAAGAAATACTTAACAGATTGCAAGCAACACTTAATATGCTTCTTCCAAGGAGACAAACTTTCAAATGAAAGCTTCATAGATCTACTGCTAGAGTTATTGAAAAATCATTGAGTATATTATTAGTTGCTAGGAACCACCTTATTCTTTCTGAAGAGGCACATTGTTGAAAGTTCCCCTTTTTAGTGTCTATACCTTTTATGTTGAGGAATACCTCTTTGTAGAAACAAGGCCTAATGAAACAAATCAGTTGAATACTGAATCTTATATTTGACTTCATCTGCATTCTAGACCTTTCTAGTTTGTGATGATTTGACTACATTCTTACTTTCCGTTGTTTGTTTTTGAAAAAGCGGTTCGCTCTCTGGGAAAGTGGCAAAGATGATCTTGATTGACTGCGAGCAAAATGATACAAGCTGCCCATTGGTGATATCAGGTTTGTGGCAGAAGTTTGATTAGTTTGTAATTTTTACGACTGTGGTCTCGCAGTTGGATGTGCCTTGGTTCTCTGTATATAAAGCCTGTCGCCTTTATTGCATAATTTCATCTGTTTTTTATATCTTGCAGTTCTGGAGTTTACCATGCAACTAGTGGAGGGGGGACTAGAAAATGATTTAGTGTTTGCTCTAGTCACTTTCTCATTGCAGTATATTCTTGCTAGTCATGAGTATTGGAAATATAATCATGGTAACATGCGTTGGAGAGTGACACTAAAGGTATCCCTATATATCGACCACCTTATGAATGTTTGGTTGTTAACTTATCGCAGTCAATGGATTTATAGCTTGCTTATTTTTATTCATCTTCTCTGTATCCTTCCTCTGTTTCTGCAGGTCATTGAGGTGATAAAAACGTGCCTCAGATTCAGCAAATTCTCCACAAAGCTAAGGGATTTTCTGCTTGATATTTTGCTGAACGATGCCTCTGTTCATAGCTCTCTTTTCCGAATCATTTGTACAACTACGCAAACTTTAGAGGTTTGGATATGATCTGGAATAGCATTTCTTCTACCTTCCTAAGGGTCTGGTGTGGTTTAATTGATTTCCTGATATGCGTCATTGTGACAGAACATTTGTTCAAGCCGTTTTGTTGAACCAGCAGAGATTGAAGGATGGCAACTTGCAATAGTGTCTGTTTTGGATGTTTTGAACATCACACTTTCCCAATTCTCTGAGGTAAAAGCATCGTCTTGCCTTCAACCTTAGCAAAAAGCTTTTGAAAGTACATCACTTAACAGATAACAGCCGTTGTTCACTTTTTCCAATTGATGGTTATTTCAAAAACATTGATTGATCTCTTGCAATTTTAGTTTTGCAAACACGTATTAAATAGTGTTTTGGCTAGCTATTTTTGAGCACTTTTTGTTTTACTTTTATATGTGGTTGATCATTCTCGTTTTCCTTCTAGGCATAGTGGAATTTGATTGTTTGCGATAAATTGTTGCAGAGTACACATTCAGGTCTTCCTGTTTTTCATCAAGCCATGCTGTCGCCTACAACAAAACCAATCTCAGTTGTTGCAGCTGTCACATCACTGATATCTTATTTCCGCAATCCTGTATGGACTCCATCCAAATTCGTAGAAGTTGCTGCTTTGACCAATTACATGTCTGAAAATCAGATATTTGGTGCAGGCTATACAGGTTGGTGCTGCTAAAGTGCTTTCGAAGTTATTTGCCTTGGCAGAATCATCACAACTCTATATAACAAGCACTGCAGGCTTCGGTCTAGACAGTAAACAGGTTAGAATTATATATATATATATATATATTTTTTTTTTTTTTCTTAATCTGCGATCTCTTTATGTTCATGTAGTAATTCTGCTTTGTGTAAAGATCAGTTATAGTTTTCTTTTTAGATTACAGATTTAAGAAATTCGGTTAGCCAGATCGCACTTGATCTATCAAGACAAAATGAAGATCTATTTATCGCCGCCTTGAAACTATTAACTATTTCGGCCAGATATCAGGTTGCTTCCCATTCTTTCTTTGATTTTCTTGTCACAGTGGGGTTATTTTAATTTTTGTTGTGCTTCGGGATAGCTCTTCTTGAAACCATTCAGGTCCTCCTGTTCCATTATACTGAATACTTGTTTCGCTTTGTAATCTCATTTCTTCAGCCTGCTCTTTTGGTTGCCATATTTGATTCAAACGAAGACTCAGATGCTGGCAATTTAAAACAGTCAGGCAAAGATGCCTCATCCGTTCCTGACTGGGCTTGTAAATCTCGCTTATTGCACACTATCCTGCAATATGTAGAGAGAGCAACTGATTTTCTTGATAGGTACTTTAAGGCTAATATTTTTCAATCTATCTTCTTATCATTCTGAATTTCTACATGGACATCTTCTGGATGGCCTGTAATATTTACATTATGCTTTCACCTTCTTCAGATACACAGATATATTACTGGGTCTTCTTGATTTCCTGAAAACCCTTTGGCAAGAGGCTGGCCAATACGCGAATATGCTGGAACCATTTAAGGCGTCAAATGAGTTATGGCAGCAATTTTCCAATATTGTATCACAGGTGTCTAAGCAAAAAGACACGATGGTTGGAAGTCTAGGCAAGGAAGAAATCTCTAAATTGTCTGTGAAATATCAGTGTCAGTCTTCTGTTCTGGATATTATGGCTTGCAACATGTTTTTGTACAAGAAATTGCTCTTTGCGGAGTCACGGAAATTGCCCTGTGTGGAGCCGAAAGAGAATACAAACAATGC
>JAKUCM010005514.1:0-12565 GCA_023374145.1 Lepidium sativum
TTAGCGTTTGATTTCGTTAATACAATTCTCGTGACCAGAAATTTACAATCTTTGATAATGTTTATAGTTTCTACTCATAGATTTGTTATTGTAATGTAACATATCAGTCACTTCTGTAAATAAAACTCAATAGTTCTGTGAGAGTGACTCTTTTGTTCTCCTACTGATCCGTGGACGATTATCGTTTTGTTTCTTTTGGAACTTTCTCCTGTTTTTTAGGGACTTAAGTGATTCATGCATATATGATGTTATTGTCTGTTTATGAGTATATGGAAATAGTTTAAGGTATGATAACTTATTATAATTTTTGTTTCGAGGTTATAATTTGTGACTTACAAATCTTGAAATAATGTTTAAGCTGATGTGAACTTGAGACTTAGCTTCTGACCTCAAGTCCTTGCCTACTTCGTTGACCATACCCTTTTCTTGGTGTAATATTCTATTTCAAATCTTGTCTCCCAATGCACTTGGTTGGTTCAAAACTAGATCATCTTCATTCATTGATCTTGAGATCTTTTTTGATCTGTATTGCATTAGGATTGTCTTGTTCCTGATTTTTTCCTCTGTTTTTTTTCTCATTGATAAAGGTATGGAGTTATCTAGAGATGCCGCAATGATGATGGAGAATAAGAGGAATGTCTTCTCTCTTGAAGAAAGCAACATCAAACGGCACAAGTCTGATCTCTCTTTCAATTCCAAGGTCTTTGCTTAACTTAGTTTTCATGAATTTATCGGTCTTCAGTCTTCGGCTCAATAATGCCCCCATTTGTTAGAGCACCGGCGTGGTAATGATCAGACAATCTCTGTTCTCCTAATGGCTTACACAGGAGAGAAAAGACAAGGTTGGAGAACGTATTTCAGCTCTTCAACAGATCGTTTCACCTTATGGAAAGGTATCTATGTCATTTTGTTAAGCAAATCAAGAGAATTTACCTCTCAGCTGATACTTTGCTCTGATCTTCTTATACCACAGACTGACACTGCATCAGTTCTTCTAGACGCAATGCATTATATAGAGTTTCTTCACGAACAAGTGAAGGTCTGCATGTTTCTCTATCATCAATTCAATACTAAGCATGATTTATTCAATGTTTACCTAATAAACATCCTAAGTTCTCATTTTTGTTTGTGTACAGGTTCTAAGTGCTCCATATCTACTAACGATACCTGATGCTACGCAGGTGAGTATGATCTTGAATCTTAACTCTGTTCTGCACTTGGTACTTGAATTTGCTACATGGTCTGGTTCTACCGTCCTTTGTTTGGTAACCAGGAGGAACTGGAGCAGTACAGCCTGAGAAACAGAGGATTATGTCTTGTTCCAATGGAGAATACAGTTGGAGTTGCTCAAAGCAATGGGGCTGATATCTGGGCGCCTGTGAAGACTCCTCTATCTCCAGCTTTCAGTGTTACATCTCAATCACCCTTCAGATGACCAACTAATTAGGCTATTCACCTACTATGATCTTTGTGTGAAGCCTAAAGAAGACGATGATACTTCTGTAACATATATAGAAAGCATCAACATGATGTTGGTTTACAACAGCTCATGGTTGGAGATCGCTGTTATTAATATATTTGACTGCTTATTGCATTGTATCCACTTACTGTTGAAGGAACCAGCATAAAATTGTGAAAAGGAAATGAATTGTCCTTGTAATTTGTACCAACAACTAAGCATGCAATTTAGATAAACCTTTCATAAGAAGATTGGATTGAAGGCATAGAATTTGCATAGATTCAGAACATACAGACGGTTGATACCAATGGACTAAATAGCTTGAAGAAAGATAAGGTCGATCACAATGTGTTAAACTACTAGTCAGATCACAGTTGTTTGGTATATGTAAATATGAAAGGGAAAATCATCTTCTTCAGCCCTACAGGGAGGATAACACTAACTTGCTGAAGTAGGCTTGACCTTCTCCCTCATATACTGCAGTAGATGTTCCCGTTTCCAGTTGTCAATTCTGCAGAGCCAGCAAATCAAGAAACAAAGAGAGTTAACTACAACTTCGGAGGAATGAAACTTTTCGTGATAGAGTATGAGGAGTAATAAGCATCACTAGATTTGATTTATTCATGCTCCTAGAAAATAATAGCATCATCCTCCAAAAACCAACTTTCATTTAGAGGTTTCAGTAATCATATTGCAGAATATACCAGAGCACTAAGGGAGTGAAATTAGAAATTGCTGCAGATCCATGGGTAGCTTACATTGATATATTTATCTACCATACTAACATTGATATTTCAAGTTCCCTTGAAAGTCTTATACCCCATCAACTCGACCTTCATCCAATTTTTTTCTTAATTTACGAACCTAAAAAGATGATTCAAGAGCAAGGAATGGGCAAAGAGCGGTAAAGAGATTTACCTGATTGATTCCTTATGTTCACCATCTTCATCAAGCATGATCAACTTGGGTGGTGAGTTGAAAATGTATTGAACTTTCACGCTAGGGAACTTCTCTTTCTCTTCTTCAATAAAACCGACAATTTCAGGATAGAAAACCAACTTTCTCATACACACCTCCAATATAGCACCGGAATAGGTAATCTGCAGTCTCAGAAAAACAAAGGTGTGAACGAGTCATCACTCTCCGTCTCTTCATTTAACCAAGTAGATGTTTTTGTCTCCATCTAATCTTATCGCCAGTAAAATTTAGTAAAGTCCATGTCAAGTGATCATACCTTGCTCATAGAATCCTCAGAATCATCAGCGCAACATTTCAAGCAATCAGATACCAACTCTACAAAAACAAAATAATTAAGAATTAATATCCCAATGCAAAAGTTCCCCTTAGAACCAACGTCGTCTATAATCACGACACTTTGTACTTAGGCAGAATTAGGCTCATAAATTCACAAAAATCCACACTTTATTCCCTCCAGATGACATATAGACATCTACTTTTGATTTCTTTAAGCAATTCTAGTCTACAATTGCGTTTGCAGATCGCACATTCCAAATTGAGATTTAAATGAGTTCAAGCAAACATAGAAATCGTATAAAGGAACGAACCTTGGTCCTTAACGTATTCAGAGAGTGAGTGACAATCGGAGCAGAGAGCAAGACCAGTAAACCCTAGATCCTCGCATTCCTTAGAGCTCAGCTGCTCTTTTGCTGTGATCTTGGGTGTTAACATCAAAATCATCATCACCATCATCGTCGCTGATGATACAACCATCTTCAACGAAGCTCGAGCCATCTCACTCAACAAAATCAAGTCTTCGTAGATCCGATGGTACTCTGTCTTGTTTTCGCTACCTTGCTAATAGCTATGATCTGATCCGTTCAATTCCGGTTTGATTTTTAAATTCCAAAAAACTGCAATTAATACTTGGTAGAGGATATCATCTCCGGTTTATAAAGAGAAAACCGGAAAAGTCTTAAACCGACGTGAAAATGTGTTAAAACGCCAAATTTGAAGAGAAGATGCTAAAACCACTAAAACCCTAAAATCAAAATCACTTTCGAAAGAGACGATGGATCACATAGCAGCGGCGGAGGAGCAAATTGTATCGGAGAGGATTAGAAGAAAACTGGAAGAAGTAAATTCTTCTGCTCAGTCGCAACTCATTCCTATTCAAGATCACATCAATTTCACCCTTCAGGTATGTATACACTATCATTTATGATTTTTGTATATTCCGGGTTCTCCTTCTTTGCTGTAAGTGTTAATGCATATGTCTTCGTGTTGATATTTTTGTATATTCCGGGTTGGATAAATAGTTTACCAATTTGGAAAAAGTGGCCAAAGCATTGGACGAAGAAATAGCAAAAAGAGAAAAGCTTGTTTTTTTTCTTTTCATATTGGCCAATTCAAGGCGTTCATCTATTTCAGTAAAGTTCACTTTGCGTTGAATTTCATATCTAGTCAAGTTTGGTCCATCATAGTATTCTGATAAGCAATTCTGTGTTTCTTGTAGTCATGTAAAGTTATTGGAAACTAAACCTCAATAGAGTTATGATTATTCTCTCTACCACTATACAACTCAAGTTTTCTGATAGTGTATTGTGTTCATATATATTTCGGTTAAATTGTTTTGTGTTTCGGTTAAATTGGTGCCTCCGTGAATAATCAAACCCCGGAAAAATGATTGATTGCAGCAAGCTTATTTCAAGTGTGCATACGAGTGCTTTGACAGAAGAAGAAAGCAAGAGGAGATAGCCAACTGTGTTGAGCACTGCAGTGTTCCTGTTGTCAATGCTCAACAGTATTTCGAAGGCGAGATGGCTAAGTTTCAGGTAAATGTAATTTCAACTTACAAAGACGCATGCTTTTGTTATGTACTGAGAAGCTTGCAATTGTAATGTGATGCAGGAAAGAATGAACAGATCTCTTATGGTCTGTCAAGATAAATTTGAGGCTGCAAAGCTCCATAAGAACAAGGTTGATGCCGCGAAAGCTATGGAGAGTTGTGTGAACCAGTCCATTGAGGATAATCTCAATGAATTGCCTCATATTGTGCAGAGGATGAAGACGACATTCTCCATTGACCACTAGTAATTCTTTCTGTTAGGAAATAAGGGCATCCTTACATTTGTCTCTTACTCAGTATACCAAACACAAGGATGGTAGGAGTTCTGTAGTGTTGTTCAAGTACATCAGACCAAATGCTTAACATTTTTACTTCATATGAGATCTAAAACGTGTGTATTACACAATATAAAAAGCTGATGTGAGGATGAAGAACCATTGAAGGAAACCTTGTCGTTGTTCTTTCTTCAAAATTAAGGTTTTTCAGGAAAAAGGATCTTTGGTTGTTGATACTTTCGGCTGTCTGTTATTGGTAATTTGTTTGAATCGAAAATTCTGAGCTAATCGTTGAACCAAAAGCGTCAGTCTAGTCTTAGGCCCATTTTGAATCGAACCAGAACCAAACCGGATCCGATTTTAGCTGGTTTACCTTTCAGTCTTCTAAGTTTAAAGTCGGGTTAAGCTTGAGAAAAAATCATAAATGGCTCTCCTTCCCGTCGTCGGGATTCCTTCGCCGGCGTTACCGCAACACGTACCCTTCACCACCCGCAAAAATAACGTCAATCCAAAGATACAGAAACTTAATCAATCTACCTCCGAGACCATTGTTTCATGGACTTCTCGCATCACTCTTCTTTCACGCGATGATCGATTAGCCGAGGCAGCTAGAGAATTCTCTGATATGAGACTCGCCGGCATAGAGCCTAATCACATAACTTTCATTTCTTTACTCTCTGCTTGTGGTAATTTTCCCTCCGGAAGTGAAGCCTTGAGTGATTTGCTTCATGGGTATGCTTGTAAACTTGGTCTTGATAGATCCCATGTCATGGTTGGCACCGCAATTCTGGGTATGTACTCGAAACGCGGTCATGTTAGAAAGGCTAGGTTGGTTTTTGATTACATGGAAGATAAAAATTCGGTTACTTGGAATACAATGATTGATGGGTACATGAGAAATGGTCAAGTTGATAATGCTGTTAAGGTATTCGACGAAATGCCCGAGCGTGACTTGATTTCTTGGACAGCTATGATAACTGGTTTTGTTAAGAAAGGTTTTCATGAGGAAGCTCTGGCATGGTTCCGTGAGATGCAGATTTCTGGAGTGAACCCAGATTACGTTGCTATCATTGCTGCTCTTGCTGCTTGCACAAACCTTGGTGCTCTCTCGTTTGGATTATGGGCACATCGTTATGTTGTGAGTCAGGATTTCAGGAACAATGTCAGGGTGAGTAATTCACTGATTGATTTGTATTGTCGATGCGGGTGTGTGGAGTTTGCTCGACAAGTTTTTGACACAATGGAGAAACGGACTGTAGTTTCGTGGAATTCAGTCATTGTTGGTTTTGCTGCTAACGGAAATGCAAATGAATCTTTAGTCTACTTCAGAAAAATGCAAGAAGAAGGGTTTAAACCAGACGCAGTCACTTTCACTGGGGCTCTAACCGCTTGTAGCCATGTAGGTCTAGTTGAAGAAGGTTTTCAATATTTCCAAATGATGAAAACTGATTACAGAATCTCGCCTCGAATTGAGCATTTTGGATGCTTAGTGGATTTGTACAGTCGGGCTGGGAGACTGGAAGATGCTATAAAAGTGGTAGAGAGCATGCCGATGAAGCCAAATGAAGTTGTTATTGGATCGTTACTTGCTGCATGCAGGAATCATGGGAACCATACAATCTTAGCAGAGAGGCTGATGAAGCATATTAGCGACCTGGATGTGAAAGGCCATTCAAATTATGTGATACTTTCGAATATGTATGCGGCTGATGGAAAATGGGAAGGAGCAAGTAAGATGAGAAGAAAAATGAAGGGTCTTGGTCTAAAGAAACAGCCTGGATATAGTTCGATAGAGATTGATGACTACACCCATGTGTTCATGGCGGGTGACAATGCCCATGTTGAGACAGCTTATATCCGTGAGGTCCTTGAGGTTATATCTTATGATTTGCGATTACAGGGCTGTGTAATTGCCAGTGATCTCGTGGATGATTGAGATCCAGGGACTCAAACATCCCAATTTTTGTTCAAGTCAGATTGGCAAATTACACAGCTTATTAACATACATGTGGTATTTATTCACTCAAAGTAAGTGACGATGCATCCATTAGCTCAAAATGGTAGACCACAACGAAATCTTATCGTGGTGTCAGAGACGCTGAATTGTAGGATAAACCTACGTATCATTGTTGCTTGCACCATATCTATCCCCGGCTCTACCACCAAGTAAGAAAAAGATCTGGTGTATATAGCTATCTAAACCTGATGAATAGAGGCCACACAGTGGTATAATGCTCCTGTGTTTTGAAAACCTTGTGATTCCATGAACTCTTAACTAAAAGGCCTGTGTATTCTTCTGTGTCTGGCCATGTAATGGGTAAGTTTTTTCTGGTTACTGTTATGTTTATAAACGCTTCAATAATTGACACATCTTACAACACTTTGTTGTTCTGTTTGCTCAGGTTTGGTTAAATTTTGGGCATTTTCTAGAATTTTATATGCCTTGCATCGATCATTTTGTGCTATATAAGCTTTAGAATAAGGCTATATTTAAAGTTAACAGAATATGAAACACCAATCCTCAGAATTACACGCAGGCTCACACGAAAAGAAATAAATAACAAACAAAGATTAAGTGAAATTTTTTCCATCCAAGGCAATTACTTAAGCTTCTCTCTTTGGAATATTTGAGCCATAGCTGGTAGGCACAGTTTTAGGACTAAGATATAAACCTAAAAGTTGGAGACCAGAATTATTATACAATCCATGAAAATCTCCAAATTGACAGGACTTTCCAAGACTGAAGGTAAAAGATGTTTCTCGATCATGGCTTTTCGGATTTGGTTCGGTAACACCAAACGGACCATACTTGTGAATGTTGGAAGTGAAAGTGATCACCACAATATTACCAGAAGAAGAATATTTACCATAAAGTCCGGTTATATACTCAGCTGGATGGTTCAACTCGATCTGCAGAGTAATTACAATGGATTTGGAGAATCAGAGGTGTATATTGGAGGTAAAAATAACACATTGCTTCTTAATTACTTACGGTGTGAAACTGGTGTATATTGGACTGTGAACCGTATCGTTCTGATAATACATAGTTGCCATTTTCCATGTATTGGAATTGGATCGACTTTATATCTGTCTCTCCTCTTGAAACAAAAATCTGGGAGATTTCGTTGTGACCTTTAAAATGAAAAGATCTAGAGTCCCAACAACCATTTGTTTGACCAACTTTGATCAACCTGTTTCATCATAACGACAGTAGTGGTTAAAAACAACTTATATAGATCAACTATGAAGAGGCTCATACAGATAAAAGATGTAGAACAAGACCTAGTTTCAGAAGTCATCTAGTTCTCTAATTGTTGTTCTATGCGGGATTTGGTCCTTCTGTAGTAGAGAAGAAGAGCTGTGTATATATAAAGAAAAAGAAAGAAGAAAAGGGGAGAAAACGGTGTGGTTAAGAATACATTGTCGCTCGTACCAACTTTTGTCCGGCATAATCATACTTGCAATTTTATCTTTATGCCATAGATGCTAGTTCTAGGATAAACCTACATAATAATTGTTGCTAGCACCAACTTTTTCTTCCAGCTCTACCATTAAGTAGATTAAGAAAAATATTTTGTTTGTGTCACTATCTAGACCTGATGAACGGAGGCCAGACAGTGATATGATCGATGATCATGTGTTTAGATATTCTTGTGTTTCCAAGCACTCCTAACTACAAGAAAAAGGGCATTTGCGATGCCATTTATACATCGCAAAATTGTTGCGCTTTTGCGATGTTGTTGCAATGAAAATCTGAGTCTCGCAAGTTTGCGAGGCAAAACAAGGGTCACAAATTTACGAGTCGTTTGCGTTGCTTTTGCAAGACGTTTGCAACGCTGTAAAGTGCATTGCAAATACCTAGCAAAAACGCAATGCACTTGCGATGTAGTTTTTCTCTTCCAAAATTGCGATATTTTTGCAGTGCATTTGCGATACATGTAGTTTCTATCGCAATGGCATAGCAAATCATAAACACTTAGAGAGAGAAAATAGCAAAGGAAAAAAAATTTCCGGAAAAAAAATTAAATGGCGATGCAACATGAAGTGTTCGCATTGCGGCGATGGATGTATAAGTGAAAAGATCTGGAGACTGCAGAAGTAAAAAAAGATTTTCGAGATGGATTGTGAGTATTTATAAACCATGCGGCTAATAACCAATTTTCTCCAAATGACGGTAACATTTTTTTGTCTATGTATTAAGTGTAGGAACACTAAATATTTGAATATTGATATGGTGAAAAGACATGTATACAATAGAGAATTTACTCTGAACTATTATGTCTAGTTTTTATATGGGGAGAGGTATAGTCTGGGTGGATGAAGTAGTAGTACATGTGTTGGTGTTGATGATCAATCTAGTCGTAATGCTGATTATAATTATGGGGGAGATATCTTTGTAAAATATTATCATCTACAAGAAAATAAGTATCATGATATACGAGAAGTGAAGGAAACATAAGTGCGAGAAGTATGAATCAATTAGCAGATTTATTGAAAGAGTATTTGCAAAAAGATAATAATTCTTCTAGCATGAGATGACTCAGGATGGTGAGACTTCTCCATCTGGTGGCCTAACTATTGCAAAAAAAACCAAATATATGCACATGTATGTTATTTTTACTTTTATTTCATTATATTTTGTTTATATTTACTACAATAGCGTTAATATATTTCTTATCAGGCCGCTCCCCGTAAAGGGAAATTATTTGGTTCTGGTTCACTAGGATTGAGAATTGAGCAGTGTTTATCGCTGTAAAGATTCTCTCAACCCTTCGGATATTCTTCTTATTTTAGAGAGATAGTAGACCGTCAGACACAAGAGCTAGCTGAAGCAGAAGTTGTGATCTCGTCTCATGCGAAGGAGGTCATGTCATATGATTGGTTGTGGTTGATATTGGCCAAAAAACATGAGTTAGATGATGCATTTGCGGAGATGAATGCTGAGGAAGATATCAGTTCCGACTCTGTGAACCCAAACCAATCAAATGAATTTTAAATCTTTATTTTTTTTGTAATTTTTATAAAATATTTTTGTTTATAAATATATTTGAAATTAATTTCTATTTTGATTATTTATTTTTAAAAATTAATTAGAAATTAATTATTTAAAAAATAAAAATAAGACGCTTCGCAAACGCCTTGCAAAGATGACATCGTAGAGGTTTCACAATGTATGACGTCGCATAGGCCTCACAAAGGTTGACGTTGCAGATGCCTTGCAAGATCTAACGTTGTAGACGCCTTGCAAAATGTAAACATCGCAGATGCTTAGCAAAGCACGAGGTCGTAGAAGCCTCGCAAGGCTACCTTGTAGAAGCCTCTCAAAAGACGTCTCGGAAATGCGTTGCATATTTGCTTCGCAAAAATGGCGTCGCTGGTGTCTTGCAAGATTTGCATCGCCTTTTGCGACATTGGTTTTACGACTCATTTCGATATTAATGTTTGTCAGTCTTGCGATGCGACTGCGATAAATGTTGAATCCTTTAATACATCATACGAAAATTTAATTCATTATACATTTTTTAAATATATTTAGCAAGAGCAATCATGGGATACCAACCCTGAAATTTGGAGACTCTTTACTAGACAAAACAGAACAATTACATAATTTTTGTCGACAAGAAAGCAGAATAACTCTACAATGAGGTCACTGTAAAGATGCATGAGATGACTCAGGGTGACGAGACTTATGCATATGGTTCCCTAATTATGGCACAAAAGAACCAAATATATGCAGAGGTATGCTAGTTTTACTTTTATTTGTATATATTTTGTTCATATTTACTAAAATAGTGTTAATATATTTCTTATTAGTTCACTGCCCATAAAAAGAAAAACTGTTTGGAACTGGTTCACTAGGATCAAGAATTGAGCAGTGTTTATTGTTGCAAGGATTTTCTCATTCCTCCAGAGAATTCTATGAACTTAGAGAGATAGTATATTGTTAGACACATGAGCTAGCTAAAGCAAAAGTTGAAATCTCCTCTCAGGTGAAGAAGGTCACATCATATTATCGGTTATGATCGATATTGACCAAAGAAGACCTTGAATTAGCTGATGCATTTGCGGAGATGACCATTGAGGAATATCCTGAATCCAGCTCCAGCTCTGCGAAACCCGAACCAGTCAAATGAATTTTAAATCTTTTTTGTTTTTTAATTTTTGTAAAATATTTTTGTTTATAAATATATTTGAATTTAATTTCTATTTTGATTATTTATTTATAAAAATTAATTAAAAATATTACTGAAATAAAATAAAAATAAAGGCGCCTCGCAAACGCCTCAAGAAGATGAAGTCATAGAGGCTTCGCAATGCATAACGCATAGGCCTCACAAAGGTTGACGTCGCATATGCCTTGCAAGGTCTAATGTTGCAGGCGCTTTGCAAAATGTAAACATCGCTGACGCCTAGCAAAGCACGACGTCGTATCACCTTTGGAAAGTTGGCTTCACAGAGGCGTTGCGAGACCTACCTCGCAAAAGCCTCACGAATGCGTTGCATATTTGCTTCGCAAAAATGGCGTTGTTGCTGTCTTGCAAGGTTTGCATCGCTATTGCAACATTGGTTTTACGACTCCTTTATGACGTTTACGTTTGTGGGAAGTCTTGCGACGCAGCTGCGATGAATGTTGATTTGCGACTAAAGAATAGCGATGAATTAGCTGTGTCGTAATGCCGTCTCAAAAGGCGATTTGCGATACCTTTGAAAGGCAAGTTTCCATCACAAATGTCATGTTTTGTTGTAGTGTAAAGGTATGTGTATTCTTCTGTGTTTGGTCATGTAATGGTGAAGCATTTTGCTGGTTACTGTTATGTTTGTAAACGGTTCAATAATACACACCATAAACGGAATACCAATCCTCAGAATTACACGTCTTTTAACACGTAAAGATACAAATAGCAAACAAATATTAAGATTGTGAATTGTGTTTCCTTTTATTAGCATCTTTCTTTGGAATCTTTCACACAGATCTGGGTGGTAAAGTTTTAGGACTATGATAAAGACCTAAAGATACGAGACGAGATTCATTATAAGTCCCATGAAAACCACCAAACTGACAGGAAATTCCAAGATTGTAGATAAATTCTCTTCTAGAAGGTTGCAAGATTTGCACAAATTTGTCTGTTATACCAAACGGACCATACTCCTTGATGTTTGAAGTGAAAGTGATCTCCATAATCTTACCAGATGGATGATAATATTTACCATAGATTCCAGTGATATACTCATCCGGATGGTTAAGCTCAATCTACATAGTAATTTCAATGGATTTGTATAATCAGAGGAAAAAGGAAGCAGAAAAAGAGTTAAACTCTTCCAAAACATAATCAGATTGCTTACGGTGTGAAACTGGAATGTACTGGAACTTGAACCGTATTGTTCTGATAACACATAGTTTCCATTTTCCATGTATTGGAACTGGATCGACATTATCCCGTTATCTCCTCCTGAAACTAAAATCTGGGAGATTTCTTTGTGTTTCAAATCAAATTGATCAATTTGAGCGTCAGAGCCACCACCAATTTCACCAACTTTGATCAAACGATTTCATCATAATGACAATGGTGGTTAAAGACAACTTCTTATATAGACCAACTACCACAGAAAGTTAAAATATTAGGATCAAGCCATAATATATATATGTAAAATAGATACACACATATCAATCAATCACATTTACTTGTATATTGTCATTACCAATTCTACACATTTCTTTTTTGTATAAATCACTATGTACTCTATTCATATCAATACACAATTTTATACAAATCGAATATAGTATCAGAGCAAGTTCGGTCTAAAGTTTTTATATAGGTATCAAGCCTTCTTTTTTTTTTTGTTTTCAAGCAGTTGAGCTTCCTTTTCATTCAAATGATCAAATAGATAATAGACCTCTGAATCCCAGCCAAGTGATTCTTTTATTCCAATCATGATCAAACGATCAAATTATTTCTTCTTTTTTTCTTCCAATAAAAAAAAGACTAAGAATAATACCTTGTTTCAGAAGTCATCTCGTTCTCA